>CAEFZY010050824.1:0-79601 GCA_903066815.1 Brachyrhaphis roseni
GGAGAGCGTGTGAGAGATATATATATATATATATATATATATATATATATATATATATATATATATATCCTTAAAATATTTATAGATGTGGAATTTTAAATCAAAGAATACAAAACAATAAATTGCATCCTATACAGGGGCCCTTTACAGGCCTAAAAGGGGCCCAAGTATTCGTAGCTGCGCTGGTCCATTGCTGTAGGTATAAAAATATAGCTTCAAGATTATAATTTCTGATGTGTGAAAAGAAGAAAGAAAGAAAAATAATAAAGAAACGTGGACAAATATTCAGCTTCTGCGAAAGTCAGATTAGATCACACCGGACCGGGTCGCAAATTGTCGACGTTTTAAGGCTTCAATGAGCCTCTGTGTTGATCCACGATGGTCAGCGGCTCCGTTGACTTAACGAGAAAAGTGCTGCGCCCCTGCAAAGCCTCTGCAGCCGGGAAGGATTTTTTTTTTTTTTCCCCTGAAAGCGAAGATCGCACGGGGCTAAAAGCGAAACAAAACAAACAAAAAAACAGGAGCAATATCAATATTTTTCAATAAACATTTTTGGAATATCTCAAGGATAAAGGAACAACATACAATGCAGCGTTTTTTTACGTTTAAGAAGGCCAATCTTCATCAGAAACCCTTATTAAAAGATCAAAGTGCGTAAACTATTAATGTCCTGCAGCTCTGCAATTCATGCAGCCATTAGGTATTTGCTTTGCCATTATGCCCCCCTTTGAAGATGTAAGGAGGTCTTCCCACTTTCAACACGGCGTTTTATTTCAAAATGCCTCTCAGTTTTATAGGGATTATTTTTAAAAAAATAAATAAATAAATAAAATGCAACCTCTCAGCTCAAGAAACTTACCAGAAACAGTTTTCCACACTCAGACCATGTTTTATTTTAAATATCAATGTTATTTTTTTATTTTTAGTCTTGCAACTCACAGAGCCTGCGTGTTTATTCTATTATTCTATTTAATTTTTTATTATTATTATTCTATTTAAGGCATGCCTCTGGGTTCTGTGTGTGTTGGGGTGTGCGTGTGTGTGTGTGTTTCTAATGCAGCACTATGCAAACTGAATTAATAGTACTAAAACTTCGCCCCACTTTTTAAAAGCCAACATTTCTGTTTGAAGAACTCGTTTTTGCTGAAAAAGATTGCAACTTAAACACGTTTGTGGCTATGTGTTTTTTTTTTTTTATCCATGTAAGCAACCTCACAACAGCGATCAAAGTTGTAATATAATAACAATTAGACGACGCAAGAAGTCCTTCTCCTAAAAACACTTAACGCGCTTTCTTTCAAACTGCGTAAAAAGTTTGACCTCCCATTCTCACGAAGGAACTCTGTTTACTGATCTCCATGTTCTCTTTTCAACTTTTTAAGCTTTTCACCCGAAACATCTACATTTCGAGTTGGATTCAATAAATCTAGACAGATTTTTTTTTTTTTTTTTACAGTGTTGCAAAAAAAAAAAAAAAAAGTCTGCAAATGAAAAGACAGCTGACCGCCTGCAAGAATCAATCTGGGTCATTCGCATTTTTTTTTCTTTTTTTTTTGGAAAAGCTGCGTTAGCGTAATGCACCCTTACCTTTCCGATGGATGCAACAGTTCTGCTGACTTTAAAGTAAATTGCTTGCTTTCCGCGCTGCACACCTGCTGCTACAGTTTTGTTTTTTCTCTCTCTCTTTCTCTCTGTGTCCCATAAGGCGAGGGAGGGCTCGTCATGCAGAGGCTCATTAAAACACCGCAGGCTGAAAGTTGGCGGATTGATTTATTGAATGCATGTTTGATGTCCTCATTCACAGAGGTGACCCCATCCGATGACTGCTGTGTAGGACATTAGGGTTGGGAATGAGGGGGCAAAATTCATACGGTCTTCAAAAAAAAAAACAAAAAAAAAAAACTATCGATTATGTTCTATTGATAGAGTTTAGCTCATAATGCTGCTTAATGGTGAGATAATCCAATATAGTGTGAGACGAAGGTAATTGACCCCATGCTGATGGATGCGCAGGAAATAGAAGGAAACTAGAGGTGGAGCCTCCCGCAGGATGTCTTCATGGGGGATCAGAAATAATAAAATAATAATAATTTCTTGTCTACGTTTAGATTTTTTTTTTGTGAAGGTTGATCAAAAACAACTTACTTTTTTTTGTTTTTTTCTTGCTGTACTTCAGATAAATGTAGTTCTCTCTTTGAACGGCAGAGGGCAACGACAACAATCTCCAACCTCCTGATCTCCAAACTGGACTTACAGGGTCATCATCGCCTCGAAGGAGCAAAGAGAGCAGCAAGCGAAGGCCTTGGGAATGGATGCAGAATTGGTTGTAAAAAATAAAAAATAAATAATAATAAAAAAATATATAATAATAATAATAATCTCCAAATAGTTACGTTATTTAAATTAATAAAATTTGAACTCACTAATATATTTTAGTTCTATTTTTCTTTAATAACAACAAATGTAAAAAAAAAAAAAAAAAACGAAATCCCATGTCTGTTCCTGTCGACAGACTTAAACACACACACACACACACCCCCACACACACAAAAAGCAGTAGGAGCAACACATACGAACACAATAGCTTCTCGTCCTACCCATACATATGGCCTGCTCCCCAATTTAGATACATTCACATCCAAGAACGTTTCTCGCGGCTGCTGCATGTGTCACCGTGGCTGCAGCGATCAACTAAAGCAGATGACCGATTAGACACGACACGCAAAAGCACAGCAGGTCCCTCGCCGAGTCAGAATGATCGGTCAGGAGAGGAACTCAGATCTTATCAAACTTCCCAGTCTGATTCTGAGCAAAAACAAACAAAACAAAAGATTCATTTCGATGACATCTGAAAGTTTATTCGGGGATACGCATATATAATACGACAACATCCACTGTGACCAGCCTCAGAAGAAAAAACCTTTCATTCCATGCAGGCCTCGTTGCTCAGCAGGATGATCCTCAACATCCACACTGCAGATCCTGTGTGAAGATCTTCACTTCATGACTCAGGAAAACCAACTTTATTAGTTCAGTTTACAGCCACCCAGTTCATGTTCAATGTAAGAAATGGATAGTTGTATTATTATTATTATTATTATTATTATTATTATTATTATTATTATTATTATTTCCCTGCACTGGTTGATCGAAAGATGGCCAGCCAAGGTGGCAGAGTCCACTTCATAGGCTGACACGGTGCTGTTATCACCCCTGATCGCCAGGTGCATCGGCTGAAAGGGAGCAGCAGCGTCCACCAGAGACAATACACAAAAGAGCCTGTGATGCTCCAAAACACACACACACACACACACACACCCACACACACACACACACACACACACACCCCTGCACGCCAACACACCCACACAGAGCCTAGTTCGGAGTTCTGTGCACAGAAAAAGACCAATACGTCCCCTTTATTTATTTATTTTTAACGTCTTGCTATATTTTTCTATATTTTTCAGTTTTGTTTGTTTTAATTTTTATTACAATTTCACGTTTTAATCTTGGTGCATGCAATTTTAAGAGTTAGCATTTTTCTATTATTATTTATTATTATTATTATCATTATTATTATTATTAGTGATTGATTTGCCCCCCCCCCCCCCCCAGCCCTCCGTGCTGTTACCGGACAGCGCAGAGCGCTCTGTATTCTGCTCCAATAGAGCCCCAATGGCAGTGAATGGAGGGAATGGAGGAGGGAAAAAAAAAAAAGAGTGTAGCCATGCATGCAGGAGTGGGAGGATCTTTGCTCGCTTCAATCTTGATCTCAGACTTTTGCAGCGACGGGGGCACAAGCAACCAACCGTCTCTGTTACTTCCAAAGAGTTACTGCCGGGACATCTGCATATACGGGCTGTGCTATCTCTGGATTTGGTGTCAACTTTTACCCTTCTTCTTTTTTTTTTTTTTTTTAACTATTATTATTATTATTGTTCTTTCCTCCTCTTTTGGCGAGGCTGTCACTCGGTGAAGTCATTTTGTTGCGGCTGCCTCCTCTCTTCTTTTCACCCCCCCGTCGGCTTTGGGGAGGAGAAGATAAAGCTTCCTCGGGTCCTCTAATCATAACAGGTGACTGTCCAGAGTTTTCCCATGTTTGTTTGCTGCTCTTCCCTGACGCTGCAGGGATTGACGCTTCCGGCTTAGACTGCCTTATTGGCGAGCATCAGAAAAAGTCGTATTTTCTCCCCCTCCCTTCCTCTCCTTCGCTTTATCTGTATCTTTTTGAAACGCACGGCTAGTTTGTGCGTCGGCACGGAGTTTCCAACAGGTTTCTCAGCTCGCCAAAAGTCCTCCAGACAGCTCTGGGCAAGCCGGGATTGTTTTCCTTCTTCTTCTTCTTCTTCGGTTTTTTTTTTTTTTTTCATCCTCCCCCCTGTCAGCTCTCACCCCCATATTCTTATGGATATCGCAACAGGTCTGGTGTCGCTGGAGCGCCTATCCGCGGGAGAACGGGCCGAGACGCGCATCATGCTGGACGGGATAAAAATCGAAGATCACCCGCTGCGATCGGGACAAGCCACGCTGGGAGTCATGCTCGGTGAGTGCCACGCATTTCTACGAAGCCGAGCACAGACCCGCATGCAGCCAGATGTTGGATTATTTGACTTTATTTTATTATTTGCATTCATGCATATTTTTTTTTTTTTACATTTCACAACAATGCAAAAAGTAAAAAAAGAAAAAGAAAAGGAGAGGTTTGTGGAAGCAAATGGAGGAAATGATGGCGAGTGTAGCGCTTATTCTATTTTAATGTGTATAATTCTTAAGGCGGTAATTATCCCAGGCCTCATTGAATAGAATAATAACAACAACAACAAAAATGTTTATCACATATATTTTTTTATTTGAACGCATTGCAGTAATCGGTCGTGCTTCCAGTGTGATCAGGCGCTGCAGACCTTGACTCAGGCCTTCCCTCTTGTTCCTCCAGGCTCCGAGTGTCACCACAGGTCCGTGTGTGAGGGCTGCCAGCGGCCCATCTCCGACCGCTTCCTGATGAGGGTCAACGACTCCTCGTGGCACGAAGAGTGTTTGCAGTGCACCGTGTGTCAGCAGCCCCTCACCACCAGCTGTTACTTCAGAGAAAGGAAACTTTACTGCAAACACGACTACCAACAGTAAGCACAGTGTCCGGGGAGGCGGAAGGTTTTTGTTTTGTTTTGTTTTGTTCTCTTTTTTCTTTTTCCTCCGCTTTCTTTCTTTATTTTTTATTATGTATATATTTTTTTGCGTTGTTGAGTGGGTGTGCGGTGATTCTACAGAAAAAGGCTTTTGGCTGCTCTGAAGGCCCTCGGTGGGTTTCAGGCATCCGAGGGAGGTTGATAATAAAGTTACAATAATATTATCAATATTATTAATAATAATAATAATAATTATTATTATTATTATTATTATGAGTAAAACAGCAACATATTAAATCCACGCGATTTTTTGATTCGATTTAGAGATGGAGCAGTTGTGCATCTCGGTTGACAGTCCCTGTAACCCACGGTGTTTCCACAGTCGCCTCCGCGCTGCGCAGCGTTTGAACAGGCAGCCTGATCCCGCTCGAGTCCGAAAATCCGGAGGCGTAAAAAAAAAAAAAAAAAAAAAAAGTCGGTTTTTATTCCGCTCCCTGACTCTTGTTTTCGGGTTGAATCATGTGGCGTTTCCCCGTCAACCTCAGAGCCCCTTTTTAAACAAGACCAAAGATGGAAAACACTCTCAGTAGGTTTCTGCGAGCCCACAGCGCTCTTAGATTTATTTCTCCATCAGTCCATATTAGGTTCTCTCTGTAAATCATTTAGCGCTGATATGCCTTTGATATTAAAATTTCTTTCCCTTATTTGATTATGTCGACCTAATGCCATATCCTATTACTTTTATTTGATTTATATTCTGCTTATTGTTTTCTGTTTACGCACTTATTTGTAAACATCTAATTTATTTTTATTTTATTACACATTTATATATTTGTTATTACACATAAATCATTTTATTCTGTGTATTTTAATGGAGCTAAGGAATATTCCGTGCGAATGTTCGAGTTGCGCCGAACAGTAATGTGCCTGTTTAAGCCACCTGTACCATTTAGATTCGCGCAATTTGCGCATGTGCGAATAATGCACGCATGTACGCAAATATAACTGTTTTAAAAGCATGGGATTGGTTTTAATACAAAAATTACACATTATTATTATTAATAGTAATAATAATAATAATAATAATAATAATAATAATAATAATAATAATAATAAGAAGAAAAATAATAATATCAAACCGTTATTATTATTATTATTATTATTATTATTATTATTATTATTATTATTATTATGCACTCATGCAATAATGTTTATCTATTACTATTAGTACTATTTCAAAATATTAGTTTAAATTAAAGTAAGCACCATGATTATTGTAAGATTTATTAATAGCAATTTAAAAAAAACAACAAACAAAACAAAAATGTAGTGCTACCTTCTAATTTAAACCTATTCCGGGAAGAGGTAATAATGTAAACTAAATTGGTATTTCCTGAAAATAATAATAATAAATACATATATAAATATATATTTTAACAATCCACGTAAGGCTAATGGAATTAGCAGCATGATTAAATTATCTGACAGACTTAAGGAAATGCAGTGGCTAGAAGTGCAGCAGGGCCGCTCCCCGGCCTGTGCAGACCCCGGGGTGCCCCAGTGTTTCTCATTGCATGAGCGCTTTTCATGCTTGTCGCTGAATTTCCAGCTTTTTGTGTCCGGCCCTTTTGAGCAATTCTCCTTCCATTACCAGGACATTATGGCTCTCTGCTAGACACCTTGCAAAGCGACAAAGAGTTACATCTATTGGCATGCGTGGCATTCACCCCGCTCTGGGACGGCGGTGTAGTCGGCCGGTAACAATGGAAAAAGAAAAAAAATTCAGAGCAGTAACCCGGGGATACCAGAGTCACGGCGTCACGGCCCAGAGGTGGCTGGAAGCTGAGACAGAAGGATCTCTTTCTCTCCTACTTGTTGCGGCATTCTGTTCCCGTTTGAAGTTTGGTCATTTGCAAACAAACAAACAAACAAAAAAAGAGTTGACAGAAATGCAAATGCCAGAATAGAACCTGAGTAACTCTGGCTTCTAAATATTCATCTTTCTATACATTTTTTTTCCCTCTTATGCTCTTTAGAAATCACATTTGGAATAAAAATATCTGTATCCCTAACTACTATGACCCGGTTTGCTGCTTTGAATGCTGTGAGCAAGCTCAGCCAAGCACGCCATCCGGCTCCCGCGCGTTATAATATTCATCGCATCTTCAAGATCTTCTCCCCTTTTCTTTTTCTAACCCCTCCCAGACATAAAAAGAGCTGCCAGGTTGCTCTCTCACACCAGCACAGGTATATACATTTTTTTTTTTTCCCATGTTTATTTCATTTTCGCTGATGCGATACTTAAAGACGTAATTGGCACCTTTTTGACTTTTATGACAGCCATTTAAGATGCATTTGTCAGCCCACAAACTGCTTTGGGCTGTGAAGAGAGCTCCAACCCCTTACAGAGGACTTCGTGCCTAATTACATTCCTACAGCAACTGATTCATGCCCCGTAATCAGCGCTCACTGGCTATAATAAATCAAGGCATTGGCAAGTGCCCCCCCTCTCTTTTTTTTTTTTTTTTGCACCTTTTTAACAGGTTTAAGTGCAAAAGGGGGTAAACAATTGTGTTCTATGTTATTAAACATAAAACAAACCCAGCTTAAAAATATCTTCCCCCCTATCTGGCTGCAATATTGTAACAAGATTGGTTTTCTTTTCTTTATTTTTTTTTGCCCTTGATTTTGTTTTTTATCTAAAAAAAAAAAAGTAATTTCTGTGCGAAAGCAGGACCCGACACGTCCGAAACGTGCAAAAGTACAACTACTCGGTTAAACTCGTGTCAGAATATCTGCGTGGAGAATCGTGGAGCAGAATTTAGTGAGAAAATGCGAGGCCGATCATGAAAGGCTAGTAGCTGAGACTGTCAGTCGGTTGACAGCCGTAGCCGTAGAGGAGGAACAAGCTCAAACGAGACGAGCGGTATGTAAAAGGCAGAGTGGAATTACACCATTCCGGGAGAGTTTGTTGTGCCCTGGTGTTTGGGAGGTCAATTATATATCATTAGAAAGAGGGAGATCTTGCACCCTTCAACATCCCCCCCACCACACACACACACACACACACACAACCCACGGGGATTTTTTTCTTCCTCTAACCAAGCAGATTCTTTGAAGGGAGCCACGTAATAAAGGCCTTTCACTCGACCCGAGTGTTGGACAACACCCCTCTCTAATGGACTGCCTTGTTAGAAAGTGCCACAGGCTCTACCTGCAAAACATAACATTTAGCAACTATATTTTACACCCTGCCGCCTTGTTATTGTGGGCGTCCTGTTGATGCATTGCAGAGTTATTTCTTTCTTTTTGCTTTTTTTGTTCTTATTATTATTCCTTAATAATAATAAGTTTGACTGTATGCCAGAGGGAGCACATTTTAAATATTATTATTTGTTGTTCATTTAAAAACGTTCAATAAGCAGATTTTTCTTCAAGCTCCCATGCTGTAAGCAAAAAAAAAACAACAAAAAAAAAAAACAACTGAAAAAAAATCCAGGTCACGGCAGTGTGAGCAGTAGGAAAACACAGCAGTGATGAAGCCATAAAGAGAGGAAAAAAAAGCGGCGCTCCCAGAACCTGTCTCGCCTCCCAGTGTTTTGTGCAGGATCCCCCCGGTGTGCTGAGAGGTGCTTTTTTTTTTTTTTTTTCAGAACAGTTTGCAGTGCCCTCCTGTGAAATTGTTGTTTTTTAATTAGCCGTGCTCGGGACGCTGCCGCAGAATGTGTGTGTGTGTAAGTGTGTGTCGGTGTGTGCAGGATAGATGCTGACGGCTGGGTTTCTGTTTTGGCTCGTCTAGCGTGCGTGTGTGTGTGTGTGTGGGGGGGGTGTGTGTAGTGTGTGTGGTGTTTTACTCTCTCCAGGACACTCCTGCGTCGCCCGGCGCTGTTAGAGCACTTATATGCAAGCTAAGAATAAAAAGCAAAAAAGAAGGAAAACACAGGGATGCAGTCGGTGTTGTGGTTGAGGTTTTATACTCAGCTGAGGAGTTTTACGCTTAATTAAAGATGCTGCTCAACCTGCCGAGTGTGGAGCTTCCTTTCCAGAAACATTTTCTCACGTTTAGCTCTACCTTTTTACCCCCCTCCTTCTTCTACCTTTAAATCTCTCTTAAAATCAAAAAAAAAAAAAAAACAATAAAAAGGTGTTTTTAGCCTCCTGTTCTTGGGCAAATAAATCAAGACCTCTGCAGAGAGATAAATCTCACATTGGAAACACAAAGGCAGATGATATTGCTTCGGCTTGCTGGGATTTTTTATTTTTTATTTTATAGTGGCTCGGCGAGGAGCGGGCTGAAGCTGGCCCCGTTCTTCAGTAAGGAAGTATTGGGTTTTATGTCAACACGGCTCGGCCTGTCCCAGCAGCACACTAGGATGCATCATCTGTCATCTCACGGCTTGCTAACCATGCCCCCCCCTCCTCCACCTTCCTCCCTCCCAACACATTAAGAGCCATTAAAGACCTGTTGGGGTGTGTATATATTTGCATCGCTGCAACATCATCTTGGGTTCCCAATTTCTCTCTTTCTCTTTCTCTCTCTCTCTCTCTCTCCTCCATCTACTTTCCAAAAGTGGAATCTTTAAGGTAATATTTGTTCTTTTTCATAGTGCCTTACAAAAGTATTTGCACCCTTTGAACTTATCACTTTGTCATGGACTTCAGTGTTCGGTTTTCTTCAGAAGTGCCTAATTAGTAAATAGAGTTCAGCTGTGTGTGGTTTAGTCTATGCTGTGAAGGCATCTGAGGTTTGTTAGGGAACATCAGTGGACAAACAGCACCAGGAAGAACACAGCAGACATGCTGGGCAGAAAGCTGTGGAGAAGCTTTAAAGCAGGTTAGCTTGCAAAACAATATTACGAGCTTCAGTTTTCTGACAAAGGACTCTTCTGTCCATCACCCACTAATAATACAGGAGTAGGGGAGGGCGAGATGGACTTTGGAATTTTAGCGTAATATTTTGTGGTCCGATAAAGATTAAGATTAAAGCAAAACTATTTATTTCCTAATTTTTATGTAACTGTATGGCTGCGACTGCATGGCATAGCACCATAAACACAAATATTGTTCTTGAAAACATTCCCATTTGATTTAGGCTTCTACATGACGCCACTTACTTTAAAAAAAAAAGAGCAAGTCACATCACTAAAATGCACATATTAACCGCATTTAATCACATTTTTGAATTTATGGAAACATATTGATGCTTTCGTGGGTCAAAAAGTGACGAAAAGAGCAAAAGTAACATTTCTGACCTTGTTGTCAGTGTTTTATTGTTATTGTTATTATTATTACTATTATTTTAACATCAAAAACTGAAATTAATCATGACAATGACAAATCAGCATTCTTATCGTGACAAGAAATTTTTGAGATTGACTTTATTGAACGTAGTGTAGTGAAAGAGCAAACAAAGTTATATACAAACTAAATAAATTTTAAACAAAAGCAAACAAAGCAAAAGAAGAGCAGCAGTAAAGTATGACATTCGAATGAGTGGATAGAAGTATGAAATTATTTTCACGATAAATGATAAACGAAGCAGCCAAGAGACACTGGATTACTGTGAAGATCCACAGCTCTTCCTTACGCCACAAATAACCCTGAACAAACCACTGTGTTAAAGTAAAACAAGGTGTTAGCAGCATTATGCTGGAGGCTAGTCCTTCAGCAGGGATGGGAAAAGCTGGCCTGAGATTAAGAGAACATGGATGAAACTAAACAAAGGCTAGTTCTTGACATTGGAGAGGAAGGTCAACTTCCAACGCAATGCAGAACATGCAGTCCGAGCTACAACCTAGCATGGTTTGGATCAAAGGATACGCATGTGTCAGAATGGTCTAGTCAAAGTTCCGACCTAATTCTGAAGGCGACTCTGCGGAAAGATTTTTGAAAGATCCCATCCACTGTGAACTGCATAATGGAGCTATTTTAAGAAAAAGAGAAAAACGGGCTGATTGCACAAATGTCTCTCAGCCGCAATTGTTTCAAAAAGGCAGTTTTTATGAGTACAACCAGGCACTACTTAATGTTGGTCCATCATGTAAAATCGCAATAGAATATATTGTAACATCAGGTTGTAATGTGACAAAATGTGGAAAATCTACGAACACTTCTTCTGCAAAGTGCAATACTTGAGTCTTGTCGCATTGGAGCGAAACGCTTCAGCAGCTGCTTTTATTGAAAGGAATCAGTCTGCCACGTTTCTGGATCCAATGGTATTCTTGATGCCGCAAATAGATCATAAAATAAGACACAGAGATGATTCAATTAAGATGTCTTTTTTGTGCACAGATGCAGTTCTCCTACTGTGTGTTTAAGCGGTAACGACTGGGTACTAGGTGTGCATGCCAAGACGTTGCAGGGAGAGCGAAGAGAGAGTGGTTTGAAACTGAGCGCTTCTCAGGACACTACGGGAAGCCACGGTAATGCCCATCACCACTTTAGAGGCCAGGCCGGTGGCTAGGGATGTGGAAAGAGGGCTCTGTGGCTTTGTGTAGTGGCGGGGGGAGCTGTTGTGCAGCGGAGGAGAAGGATCTGCCCGGTGTGCTCACATTACACTGCATGATAGCAGAGGGCTGCAGAGGAACTCAAGCATGCAATTTGTTGGTAGCCACAATTTAACCTCATCTCCTAAAGCCGGCTGTTAGGCAGCCAGTGGGACACGTCAGTCAACCGGGAACGCTGATCAGCAACGGCAGAGAGAGACGGAGAGAGGGAGAGAACTAGACGGAGGGTGAAAGAAAAGCCCTCGGCTCGGCAAAGCAGTGATTTTTTTTTTATTTATTTATTTTTTTTTATTACTGGCTCTGAAATCCTCAGGCCTTCAGGTTTATTTTCCCAGCATGACGGCTCTTCATAACAAAGAAAACATGGCAACCACAAGCCATTAAATGCAATTTACAAATTAGATTTTTTGGCCAAATCTGTGAAATCCTATAATCGTCTTTTTCAAAGCAACCGGTTGAGGGGAATACACATACTCAGCAAATGTTTGGAGTTTTTTTTCAGTTCAAATTACACTCAAATCCGGGTGCGTTACTTTTGCTGCCGTGAAATTATTCAATCAGAACATCGCTTCTTCGGCTGGCTAATTTATTCCCGCACGTTTGCAGTTTTGTTCCTGGCGATATTTCCGATCTGTTTGTCTCGCCTGCGCCGTCTGGAATGAGCCCCCACTTGTTTCTTCGGTGCAGCCCGATCGAACGCGCATGAGAAATTGAGAAGGGGCCTCTGCTGCTGGCTCGTGGTGCGGCTCCTGGCCCCAACTGTGTATATGTGATCCCCCCTCTGGAATGTTTTTCCAACACGTAGGCTTTTCACAGATACACAAGAGGGGACTGGCACGGCAGTGGCAAGTGCTGCGTTCAGACTGTTGTGTGCCCAAGGCTTACTCTCGCACTCACGCCACACATTCTAGCTGTGCATGCGAATGGGCAGAGCAGTGTGTTTGTCTACACTCAGCCCAGGTTTTAGTGAGGGTGTGGGCACGCTCGCGTATGCATGCACACTCGCTTCCTCTCCTTTCTTTGTCTCTAAATTCAGCTCTTTTCCACCGCCTCGCCTTGCAAGCGGGAAGACGCGGCTCATCCTCGCCGCTGCGTGTCATATTTAGCTGCTGGCTTGCTGCGTTTTTTTTGCACAAATACGTCATTTCTTCCTTTCTCTCTTTCAAAAAACAACAACAGCAAAAAAAAAAAATAAATCCTTTAATCTTCATCAAATCAGATTAGCCTCCAAATGCTGGTATTTCTGGCCAAAGTGACTGACAGAGATTTGCACTTTTATCATTAAGTGTGACAGTAAGCCGGTCAGAAGCTTTGTCTTGAATAGAGGGCGCTGACGGAAACGGGGGCTCCTAATCCTTTTATTTATGTCAGACCCAGAAAGAGGGAAAGAATGGGGCCCGGGGTGGGTTGGGGCCGCAGAATGTCGCGGCCCTTAGTCGCCTCTAGACCTGGCCTCCACAGCCAAGTGAGCATGAGAGTCGTCCTCTGTGGTCCAAGCCCTCCAACGGCAACAGTCACTCATGTTTTCCTTGCACCTACAACACGGTGTGTTTAAATGTTAAACCATCTCAGGGTGCAGACAGTTTCTTTGCATATTTGGGGAAAACTGCTCACACAGCGTCGTTCCACAGTGTGTGTACCTGTTCACAGTCAACCAGCTACGGGTGTTGCAGTGATAAGGGGCTCGGTCTAGGATGAGATTAATAAAATTTGCAGCTTCCCTGGTCGAGGTCCAACGTGAGGCCTTTGTCTGCGGCTCACCACCGGGTTGTGGGGCTTCGGCCCCTTTTGTGCGTGTACTCCTCTTGGTAATCCAGCTCCAGCGGGAGTCCCCCGGGGCACTTTATTTACTCATTCAACTGTTTAGAAGTCTGTTAGACTGCAGATCAGATGCAGTGAGACCAATGTGATTACTTTAACCCGCACTTGCAGATTCCCGGCCCGGCATCTCTGCTCACCATGAGATCACCATGAGCCGGTGGGGGTCAGCAGGCAACCAGGGTGAGGGGGGGGGGAGCTCCACGTCGGCTCTGTCTGTCCCAGGTCTGAAATCTTCTCTGTTTTTTTATTTATTCAGTGAGTGACCTTATTACTCACCTTTATGCATAAGAATGAGATTGATAACTTTTCAAAGTATCACTGATATTAAAACAGAAACACAACAAGCATTTATGTTGCTATAAAAGCAATATAACACATTTATTATAACAGATGAAATAATGTTATTTCCAACATTGTCTATTGTATTTATAAGTGCTTATTATGCTGGTTAATAAGGCTAGCCAATAGGTAGCTTTTCAGTAAGGAAGCTAACTATTGGCTGTCCTAGAAGTCCCCAACAGTTGGTAAATGACATATTCACCTAATTTACATAATTTGCAAACGGCATGTAATTGTAGAGACGACTGACGCAGTGGGAGATATAAAAAGTTAATATACCTAGATATGTTGCAAAGTTCAAATTCAATTCTTTGTCGATTATTTTTCAGTTTCTTGCCTGGCTTCTCTTTTAACCTATTAGTTCACTTAAGAGGCCACGTATTTATTTTGATATTTTCTTGTATACACTCTGCGTTAGCGATGTAAATCGACCTTGTCCGAGCACAATTCCATTGCAGTGTGTTTACATTTTAAGAAGGGCGGTCATCTCCTGATGCTGTTACAACATCAGGAGATGATGCTTCAATCACAGGCTAGGTGATCTGTGATTGCTGTGGGATGACTCTGGTAGTCTGCAGTACCACCAGAAAAAGATGCTAGAAGGGTCTGAATACATATTAGATATATAGCAGGAAATTAATGCTTGATGCTTTCCAGCAGCGGTTTTAAAACACCATTACCTTTTACCTTAAACAGAGATTCCTTCAGTTTCCATAGAAACCTAACTGCGGAAAATGTTTTCAGCAGACGGATCTATGTCTCGTTTTAGAAAGGGAATAGTGCAGAAGCCTTCTTTCAGCCAGCTGACTAGCAGTGGGCAGCAACCATTGGAGGAGGGGCAGACCTACATGACTGTCAAGCTCTCCGCCACTTTTTCTTCCATATTGTTCTTACAGTTTAAAAAAATTTTTAAACACTTAATAACAATATTTGAAACTATAATCTTGTAGTACCTCCAACCGCCCCTTGCCTTCTTAGTGAACATATAACTTCCGTTGATGTCCTTTCATATCAAAGTGAAGTGTTTGACGTTGCACTGACAGAATCTGGTGGCTTCCCTAATTTCTTTCACTTGCTACATCATAATTCAGCACCATAGCAAATGTGGTGTCAACATCTATGTTTTATTGCAAACAATGAAGTGGATTTGGTTATCCATCCATCAACATAAACCCAGAGCTATGTATTTGGGGCTAACCCCCATGTTAAACCACTGCAGGCTGTCAGGCTCTCTGAATTTACTCACCACCCCTTCCCCTTAGCGCGTCCTGGGAATATGTTTGGGATCAGCTGCCAGGAGCGGCATCAGTGCAGCGGAGCTCCCCTAAAACTCTCTGTTTAGAACCAGCTGCTGATTGGCGATGGCTGCCTTGGCAAGGAAAAAAAAAAAAACCCGTATGAAAACAGTGCAGATTGGATTTCTGCACGCCTGACTCCCTCCTGTCCTCTCTGACCGGCCCCCCCACGGCAACCAGCGTGATTTGTGCATGAGGTCCCGTGACCCATGGAAGCTTCAAAAAGCAGCGAGGGGAAATATTTGGATGATCCTGATGGGGGAGTGGAGACATGGGAGGGAGGGAGGGAGGCAGAGACGACGGGGGCTTTGGTTGAGAGCTGGGGTCCGTGCTGCGTAAGGCGAGGCAGATGTGGAGGATCTGCAGTGCAGCAGCGATGACAGGGAGGTGTGTGCCGAGATGACAGTCCTCTCTGGACTCCCAGCCCTCCCACCCAGCCACCACCACCCCCGATGCCTCCTGGGAAACAGACGTCCCCCGTCAGAGGAGGTGAAAGAGTTGCACCAACTGCAATAGAGGAGGTGTTTATTTTATGTATTTTTTATTTTTTTTTATATATATATCAGGTACGATACCGATCGTCTGTATACCCCACTCCTCTGCTGCTCCCCCTCTCCTCTCCTCTCCTCTTTACCTTTCCTCTTCAGGCTGGATATTAATATTTCCCAGAAAGCTGCAGCAATATGTCTTCTTGGGAAATTCCACGTCTCCCGAACGCTGCAAAATGATCTGGTGTCTATGAAGAGGATGGATAAGGGGATAAAAACGTAGACATTCTTTTTTCCTTTGTCTATATGTGATTTCATAGAGCTGTCTGAATAGAAAAATCTATACTTTTGCCTTGATAAGAAAAATGGGTTGCTGCTGGCGAAGGCCGAGCCGTTTGCTCTATTTATCAAAGTTTTCCTCCCTCAGCCTAAAGCACGGCGTCACTGGAAATCCCTTTTGAACTAAAAACGTCAATAATAAGCTGAGGTTTGATGCAATCTGAAGCTTAGCTGGTAAAAGGAGAAAATGTGGCATGAGGTAACTGTAATCAGTCTTGTTGCTGCCTCCTTCTCTGTGTGGGTGGGGTTAACTGACCCCCCCCTCCGGCCTACCTTACCCCCACCTTCTAGGGGGAGAATGTCGGCTTGAACACTGGCCCCATAGGCCACTGGCGGGGGGGGGGGGGGAGGCGCTGTCCCAGCCTCAGGCCGGAGTTGCGCTCTGACACTGGAGCTCTATCGCGCCATTGGGATCCCAGCTGGAAGAACATCTCTGGCTCTACGCGGAGCCGTCTCTCAGCATGCAGCCGGGCTCACCGCTGGTCTCTGAGCCTCCAGCATTCATCACTCCACTGAGCTCCGGTTCAGACGGCGTTATTTACACACTTTATGGTTCTTCAAGGGCCGTGTCCGAGCCGTGGGTGTAACAAGATCTCATGGCTTGGGATCTTGTGATATTGAAACTTGATATTATTTCTCGTCCACCTCATGCGAATTTTGGGTTTGGTCACCTCGCCACCTCATCTTACCCACATCTTATACCAACACATTTCCATTTAGTCCCTTCTTTCTTCCATTTGGTATTTATAAACAAACAATTCCTATTTACTAAAGAAATTGTGTATCATTTTGCTTTTTATTGTAATTAAGTATTTTCATAAACTATGAAAATATATGATTGTGCACACATAATCATATATTTTTATATAAATACATATTATTAACTCCCCAACTGTTATGTTGTTGCCCTGTTCTGTTGATAGTCGGCTAAAAAGGACTTATTGTCAGACTAGCTGGCAACACTTGGTTACAAAAGCATCGAGGACCTCCAGCTTCAGAGCTTGTTGTCAAGGTAAAATTAAAAAAACTATTTCAGAGTTTCTGATTAATCTGGGCTGCATGTGTCCTTCAAAGTCTACAAAGTATGAATGCCAAAGTATCTTGACTAGCCAATGTGGGCTGAGATGTTCTACCCTGATTAGGTTTGTTAGCACAGTTTGTGATTTGTGAAACCCTTAGTTTTATAGGAATTTTGATTTTTACCAAAAAATATTGCTAAAATCTGAGCTTGTTTTTGTCACGTGTCATCTCATCCTGTGAGCTGGATGTGTCTTAATGTCCTCTTGTTTGAACAAATATTGAAGAACAATATTTCGGAAGGTATTGTCATCTATGTAGAGTGTCGTGGAAAAATGTTTGCTCTCAAACAGATTTCTTCTGTTTTTGCCAGACCCAAACCAAACAAATTTTAAAACACATATATACTGTTTCAAATGATAACTGCATTTATTAAGGTTAAAAAAAAAAAAGACGCTAGCCAAAGTAATCTACTTATTTGTGAGAAAAGTAATTTCACTGTTTGTTATGTCATTCATAGCCACATTTTTGGAAAGGTGAGTTCAGTTTCATTGTGCTTCTACTTAGACATGTGACCTCTGGGTGTTTACGATCAGGAAATCCCTTACATATCACTCATCTTGCAAAAAATTTATTTGGTGACTTTATCTCAAAAAGCATCCCATCATGCCCTGATATAAATAAATATAACAAGAGATGAGAAGCAAAGTTTTTGACATCTCTGTCTGGCAAGGGTTATGAAGGCATTTCTAAAGTTGTGAGACTCTGGCGAACCACACCGAGAGTCATTATCCACCTACGGCGAGCCTTCCCCAGGAGTGGCCAATGACTCAACACAAAATAACCCTGAACAACATCTAAAGGGTAGCAGACTTTACTTGTCATTTGAGGTTGGGGTTCATAGTTCAACAATAAAAACGGGCTAAACAATAATACGTCAACTGGGCAGTTCCAACATAAAAATTTGACCCAAATAAAACCAAATGTCCATTTCACATTTGCCAAGAAATATCTTGATGATCCCTTAAGACATTTGAGAAAATATTCTATTGACTGACAAGAAAAAAATATTTTGTGACATCTGGCATGTAACAAGCACAGAATCTTGAGAAAAATAGCATCACACAGGTAGTCAGACATGGTGGTTTGGTTCTGCTTTGCTGCATCAGAACCAGGATGACTTCACATAACCACAAATTCAACTTTCTAGCAGAAAATCCTCAACAATTCCTGAACTTAGATAATTGTGCATGCATGACGGTGGGCCACAGCTTCTCCAGGCTGATGTAACAGATTGATTATCATTTTTCCCAAATATCTGGTGACATTTGTTGCCATGACAAGTGGCAAAACAAGGTTTTGAGGACAATTAACTTTCTTATGTAAGCTAACCTGCATAGCAAAAGGTATAACAGGTTAGCTTTTGCTATGCATAGCAAAAGCTATAGCAGGTCAGTTTGCATAGCTTTTGTTGCGCTATGAATAAAATCATCATTTGCAAATCCTTCATGCACTCAGATTATCTTTATCTGATTGTTCGTTGGTGATCCGAAACGTTTAATCAAGACAAATAAAGCGAAAACAGAAGACTTGTGTTGTTTTTCTTGTGAAAATACAGTCAACTGCTTGGTTATTGTTGGCCCCGGTATTCCCTCTCCATGTATTTCTTTCTACTTTCTATATAATAGTGCTGGTGTATGTTTATGTGTAGCTGGATGTGTTCTGTACTCTTGTTCCCATGTTGACCGTGGCTCTGTCACTCAGCCAGCCATCGGACATGCTCCTGGCAGCCTTTCTCTCTGTGGACTCTAAAGGCACAGAAGTGGTGCGTGCCACCCAAACCACCGGCCGCCTCCTTCGCTTTCCTCCTCCCTCTTTTCTCTATCATCAGCCAAGCAGCCCTCTCCCGGTTCTCCCTGCTCTCCTTTTCCTGGGCCCCAGAAGCCGGACTGTGGCCTATGGATGAGTGCTACATCCTGGCTGTCAGCACAGGGGTTAGCTGGGGATTGGCCTGTGGTGGAAGTGCAGTATCAGGCTCTGTCTGTCAGCTCCTCGTTCCACTTCCTACCCGCCCCTCAGAGCGGGCTGCAGTCAGTGACACAAACACACGCTGAGCTGCAACTGAGTCAGATCTTTGACTCGGGGGGGGTGGGAGGGGAATGAAAGGATAACCCGTTAGAATAGGCATATTCATTGCCCTGCCAATGAAAAGGGTCTGTTTAAGTGTTGTGCTTTTAAACAGACTGCGAAAGACTTGACAGACGGTTTACTATTTCACCCCGTATTTCATTTCAGGTGCTTTGAACTGCTGCATTACGACTTCCGAGAAGCAGTCGCTCACCCCGAGCGTGGATTTGCATACAGTTCCAGATCCTTAGCAGCCGCTGCTGAGGCTGCTTTTTTTTTCTCCTGTTTTAAAAAAAGACAACCTTCCATCTATTAGATTGATAAATGTTTACAAATATCACATGTGGCGATCTGCAAATGTTGCTGGTTGTAGCGCTCCAGCCAAGATTCTGATCTCTGTTCCCTTTGACGTGGAGCCGTACCTTCCGCTACGTCCGCGAATCTCATCCGCGAAAACACAGGTACATAAACGCTCACGCACACACACGAGCGCACATCTGCACGGCACATGGCTCCAGACAGGCCTACATATGTCGGAGGATTTGCGACTATAATCAGATTAATTGGTCCATCTCTCCTTGGAAACATCACATACACACATCAAGGCCTCTGGTAGCTTTCAGCTGGATGCCGCTTACACAAACCAGAAGCCAGGCAAAGCGGGGCCGAGGTTGGAGGGGTCACGGCACGCTCTCTGGCGTCAGCATCTCTTCGTGTTCAGAAACGTATTACGGCACTTACTGGCTCACTCTGCCCAGCAGTGACAGAACCTTTTATCTGCTCGCTCTCGCTGGTTCCTATTTATTCAAGCTGTTAAATGTGACAAAAAAGACATCTTTTCTCCAACGCTAAGGGTGGAGATTAGTGTTGCTTGGCAGAGGACGCAGCCTTTTTTCTTTTTTTCTTTCAGAAATGGTGGCAGAACACACTTAGCCTCTGTGGCGGCTATTACAAATACATCAACCATAATCCTTATTAACATTCTGCAAGCTTCATGCAGGTTCAGTGCCTGAGTATGCTGAGTGTTTTTCTTGTTGCCCACAAGTATGTCCATGTAAGGGACTATCTACACACACGCTGCCATTCATGATTTTTATTACAGCCCTTGGTCTCACCACAATTTCTAAGTAATGTTCTCTTGCTCTTGTTTTCAGTCTTTGCAATATCTCCAGCTTGAGAGCGTTCCAGTAATTATTACCTTGTCTTGTGGGCAAATGAGGGTCATCGTTTAGTGGCAGACAACACGGGCGCGTAAATGTTGCCAAACCACATTAGCTCACAAGTCCTCTTTAGACATATAGGCTATAAAATAAAACAAAATGTCAGTCTTGAGAAAGTAAATAATTAATAAATCTCTTAAGCTGTAATTAATGATCAACATAGCTTCAAGATCCCATAAAATGTACTTGGTTCAATTTACTTATGTAGCATCATTTTATACCAGATGTCATCTTGAAAAGCTTTACGAGACAAACAGGTTCAATTTATATCAGATTATATTCATATCAAATTTGGACCAAATTCAAATTAGAGCACTCTAATTAAGAAGTCAGATTAAGAAGCAACTAGAGGCAGTAAAAGTCAATCTGGTAGTAATGTAATGCAGCAGAATTGGGTCAGCATTTCTGTTTTCAATTCAAATCAGTTCAATTCAAAAATACTTTATTAGTCTCAAGGTGAAATTTATGGTTGTTGTAACTTATACAATTTTCTTCAAAGAGTTGTTGTAGATGCTGATGACTGTGGGCACAGGGCTGGTGTTACAGCAATCTGAAGAAGGCGCTGACTGAGGACACTCTGTTGTATAGCAATCTCATACAGAGGATGTTCAAGGTTGTCTGTAATTTTCTGGATTTTAAGAAAAACCTTTGTTTTTACCATCATTTCCAGGGGTTCTGTAGTTTCCAGAACAGAACCAACTGTCTTTATCAGGTTTTTTTAGCCTTTTTTAAGTTGTTGGCTCTGACGTTGCCATCCCAACAAATGATGGTAGAAGAGATTACAACAGATATACACATATAGCCGATCTGCAGCATCTTGCCGTAAACACTTGAGGACAAGTCACATCAGATCTTTTCCTTCTTGTGGACTGATTTATTCCTGAATCTCCAGCCCTGTTTTCTGGGTGAACACTGACATATTTGTACTGCTTCTCCACCTTCACCTCCTCTCCTATAATGGGAACAGTATTTGACCTAATCCTGTTTCTCTTGAAATCTACAATCATCTCTTTTGTTCCATTCACATTCAAGATAAGATTGTTGTTTTATGTACTATCTGCAAAAATATGAATTGAGAAAGTTCAGATCCCCAATCTCCCAGTCCTCACTTATTATCTGCTAGGAGCTAGCACCCCCCTTGTGCACGCTCATGGCAGATAATAAGATTTTTATTGAAATACAATTACAATTGCTGCGACAGACTGGCGACCTGTCCAGGGTGACCCCGCCTCTCGCCCGGAACGTAGCTGGAGATAGGTACCAGCACCTCCCGACCCCATTAGGGACAAGGGTGCACAGAAAATGGATGGATGGACAATTACAATTGGCTATGGACTGTGTTGGTAAAATGCTAGTTTTTGTCTTAAATGAAAAAAAAACATTTTCTCTGGTGTGAACTAATATCATTAATACGACCCAATGACCTTAATACCAACTTATTTCATGACATTTCTAATTTCATTGTGTGAAAGAGGTTTGGTGAAGTCTTTTTTTTACACAGATGATAATCTGCGAGTAGTCTGTTTCCTACTCCAACAACAACAATAAAAATGCAATTTTGCAACCAGTGTTGGGTTAAAACCGCTAAATTTCTCTTTGAAGAGCATAAACCCAGCATCTGGGTTGAAGAAATACCTGAGCTTTTTTTTTTCTTTTGCATCTTTTGTTTATGTTGAAACCGCAGGGCCATAAAATACCAAGTATTATTAAGGACACAGATTAAAGATATTGCACATTAACATGCATTTACATGTAAATATCGCAGACTGCAGCGAACGCTAAACTCACATTTGCATTACATTAACTTTTGCTTGTAGAAGCAAAATCTGTAAGCACAACAGAGTACTGCAGTGTTTACTCAAAATAATAATATATAAAGCGCTATCGAGAAAAGTTACACAGCTTTTTTGTTTCACTCATGTTTTTTAAACAGACGATGTTTGAAGTTCAGAGGAGACGATAAAGCACAAAAATATCCCAAGACTCACCAAATAAAAGGAACACTATGTGACTGTTTTAAGACTTGGAAGTATCTGAGATAGATTTTATAATAAGAACACTGGAAAATGGCTCGAAACAGGTCTATTTAGATTTGACAGACAAAAAGCAAAGGTCATATGAGCGATTTGAGCCATTAACTGTTAAATATAGTTGGTTTTTAAGTGTTGAAATCTATTTTATGTCAGCATATTTAGAAAACAACTTGTTAAAGGTAATCACAGAGTCCATATTACAGAGTTGTGTGAGTTTCGTTGACTCAAAGGCTGGAAGCCTATCTCTTGGGGGGGGGGAAATATGATATTTAGACACACAAACACCGACTTCCCCCTAAAACTAATGGCTGATGAGAAGGTCTGTAAGAATTTTCAAGCACATCATATATCTTATCCAGCATCAAGTATCAGCAGCATGAGGTTTAGCAAATCGTAAACGCAAACGTTTTGTCTGGTTAGTCTTCAACTTAACCTTCTCATCATTATTTGTTACTGTCTGAATGTTCTGTCCGCCTGCCCCACTTTATGTGGGAAACCCCACTCCGCTGGCGCTCCAGACGAGTAAAAGAGCCCATAAAAACCAATTTTTTTGCAAATACAGCTTTACCCAGCTCTGCTTTTTTCACACATTTTGCTCCTAATAAGCTCTGACACACCCTAAACAACCAGCCTCTCAAAGACTACATCCAGTGTGGAGCGGCGGTTTGGTGTCCAGGGGGAAGCCTGCGGTTCTGGAGCCAGAGAAGGAGTCGTGCCCTGCCGTCCCACAGAGATGACAGGAAGATAAGAAAGAGAGGTGGCCTCTCGGCGCAAAAACATCCCACCAGGAACTAACCTAACCGAGGGCAGAGATTGTGGACTTTCGGGACCACAGTCAAAAAGTTATGCTTAGTGTAAGAAAATCCAGAGAGGCAAAATAAATATTTTTATTCATCAGATTTACAAATCCTTCATCGGACGTGTCTGATTGTCCTCTATTGACCTTCAGAATATGCTGTGAATTTTTTTTTTCTTTTAGAGTCAAAATAGCCATATCAAATTTATGCTTCCACAACATGCCTCTGTATGACATAACAGCGGCTGTGCAGTACGACTTCTTCCAACCAGCATCCACAGAACGAGATGGGGGGAAGAAAAATCTAAGTGCAAGCGACAGACTCTTGGCAGACACGAGCTCGTACAGTTACGACTTTGGACAACCACTTCTAGTTGTTGCAGTATTTAAGAACGTGAAGGGAAAAGGTTGCTTCTCCAAGACGATGCGTAATGAGGGAACGGTAGGGAGGAGATTTCTGGGATCAGTGGCATTAAAAGAGATTTACACCCAGAGCCCTTAAAGAGTTTTCTTTTGCTGAACCGTTCTTCTTTTCCAGATATATTTTAAGGAAGTAATAAAGTGCGCTGACAAGCATCCGAGAAGGCTTTGAAAGGTCCTTCTGCCTGGACTTTGTGTGATCGTCATCTCTGCACAGGTCAGCCTCTTTCTGTCTGGAAATTGGGTTCAGCTTTGTGTTGCTTCATATCAAAGAAATGTTTGGTAACTAACCCTAATACATCAAGCATTATGCTCCCCCTCAGGGTAAATCAGTTCAGCATTTATCTCTTTGTGTGAGAGGTGCTTTCCCTGCGTGGTTTAGGCCAGCAGACTGTTTTTCTTGAAGGTTATGTTCTTTTGAAGCCGCCTGCATGGTCCAGAACGAGGCCCTGCACAGTGTTAAGATGTCATATTCCCACTGTGCTGACCAACATGCTCTGTGGGCCTCGATGTACCCATAACATTTAATGGGACTTTGGCAAATGCTAATGGAAATTCTTACTTTTCTTGGTAATCAAATTTAATTCCTACTATAGTTGCTCTTTTCCTTTCTTTTTTTTTATTTACTATAATTATTCCTTGATATGCTTAAGTATGAACTCATGGTTGAGAGAGCAGCGTGGAGGGAAAAAAACATACATTATCTGTTAATTATTAAGATTAAGGGTTGGATAAATAAACCAGAACAAAAGGGAACATTTGTCTTGAGTAAAGCTTGGTTTCCCACATTCTGCTACCCTAAAGCGAGAAGGTTTGAAGTCTTTTGTAGGGTGTCCCTCATGGGTGTAATGTTGTGGCCTATAGGTTGACAAGATACCAAAGGGGGAGGAGGATTTGGGAGTGGGGTCATGCCGTGGCACATAAGTGTCTCAGTGTGGGATGAGGAAACATCTCAGCCTCACGCAGGTTCAAGAAGAAACAGCCTGCTTTTGATTAGTCACCCTGATCTGCAGTGATAAACAATTCCTGCGGTCTCCTGCTCAGAGAGAGGTCGCTGCCAACGGCTCGGTGCTCATGGGTGGTTTGTGTGTTTGCATGTATGCCCAGACATGTAAAGTTTCTGAGCGTGAACGCGAGCTTTTGCGCTGAGAGCAATTTCCAAAAATAAAACCTTTGGTCTTCCACAACAGTTTGGGTGTGACGACATACCCAGCTGACGAAACAATACGCTATATGTACTTTATGTATATTTTATTGATGCATTTACTTGTGCGTGCGGGCGTGTGTGTGTGTGTGTTTTTGTCATATGAAGTTCTTATTAATTTTGTCACAGTCAGCTTCAGTCATTTTAAAAAGGTTATATTTTGAACAAAATGTGCAAATTGCAGCTTAGCCCAATTTAAAATATGTGAAATGTCCCTTTAGTTTAGTTCTGAAAAGAAGCCCTGCCAGGTTCAGAGTTGTTAGCAGTTTATGTTTAACCAGTCATTCTCGTAGCGCATGCAAATTATTCATTTTTTGTCTGTGGTTCTTTTTTGATCCAGACATTAAAGCAGTCCTGATGCCTTGAAAACTGTGTATGCCCCCTTTATTTAATGCCAGTAGGTAGCTCTGAAGCAGAAGCCAATTTTAATAATATTAGCTGCCAACGGTTAGTTGGTCATGATATCATTGAAAAGGTTACAAATCGTTCCTGTCTGGCATTCCCACGGTCACTGGTTAATTTTTTGATTGGAGTTTTTGTACTCATTTGTAGTTGGGCGGTCGTTTTTATTATATGCTGGACATCAATAAATCAAGAACTGCTTTCTGTCTTGCTTCAAAAAAATTGCCTAGATGATTCAACGACTGCAAGACTCCCCAAAATTAAGATCTGATAGGGAACTCAGAAGTTGATAAAAACTTTTAGGTTGTTATAGAGGCTAATGGTTAGCCTAGAGGACTGCAAACATTACAATCCAAAGAGTCATTTTGAACTCCAGTCCAGCCTAGCTCAGAGCTCTGCAACCTACAGTTCTGGAGCCACAAGTGGCTCTTTAGACCTCCCACAATAGCTGGTATTAGCTTTGGGTAAAATAATAATCAGTTAATGCTTTTAAATATACCTATATATATTAGCGGTGGGCAATATTGTCTTACAATCTTATCACAATATTTGGGGGTATTTATTGTAATAATGATAAAAGTGATGATAAAGAGGCATCTACTGCTTCTTTTCTGTCTTTTTTACAGAAAAAGACAGAAAACCCACGTATGGAGGCCTTAGTCCTCGTCGCGGGTTCGACTCCCGGCCCCGGCGACATTTGCCGCATGTCTTCCCCTCTTTCCTGTCAGTCTACTTTTAAAAAAAATACGGGCCACTAGAGCCACAAAAACCTTGGAGAAAAAAAACCCCATAGTTTTGGTTGCAAAGGTTGCATAATCCTGTTCTATCTAGCTGCAAGACCTTAAAAAATAAATGATTTTTGATAAATAGCTTTAATTGGAAATTTGTGGTCATTTTTTAAAGAACTGCAATTCTGTTTCTATTTTTAGGTTTTGAGTAAGAAAAACTAAACTTTTGCAAAAAGAGGATGGATACATTATAGTATCCATATATTATAGAAAGTGATTATGACATAAAAATAGATCTAAAATGATGTTACTGGTACTTTATATGCCATTTTGTTGTGAAAATTGTATGCAGGGTGTATCAGAAGGAAGTCTTCTGTCCAATGCGACAGTCGCCTTGGACAGATGCCAACTTCCGTTAATGACGTCTCTTTGTTGATATGATGTCGCATAATCACACAGTGAAACTCCTCTTCCTGCCGAAACTGAAAGTAAGTTAATGCCATCCGCTGTGGGATTAATAGCTCTTAAATCAGCCTCCTGTAGTTCAATCCTTCTTGGCTGGAGACCCAAAATATATATATAAATATATATACAGTATATATGGCAGAGCTCTCACCCTTTTTTGCCGAAGGTATTAAGAACCATTGTGGAGGGTCCAAAGAGCCACTTGCACCCCTCAGTTAGCTAAATCCCCCTGTCTTCCAATTCTAACAAATCATCTGTATCTTGTATGTTGGCTGTCACTGTTTTTGTTTTCTATTAGTTATTCAAAATGCTGCCACAGAACAAATAAAAAAGGGTGGAGGGTTCTTGCAACCAAATGCTCTCGGACAATTGTTTTGGTTTTTTTCAAATCCATTTCAAAACTGGACAACAGAGACAAGTTAGCTTCCTGTCTAAATCGCAATCATAGATATTGGACATTAAGCTTCAACAACTCACCTTTATATTTAAAATTCCCTGATAATAGCTAAGATTATTCAACAAACATGCAGTGCTTTGTGAGACTTTAATTGGACGAGAAACATTGTGGTGTTTTTTCCATTGCAAGACGTTGTGCAACAACAGCTCCTCACAACCTTAGAAAATAAGTTTTGATATAATTTTGTATTTGTACAAACATAAAATTGTATTTTCAAACATTTTAGATTTTGAGCAGCCGCTTCTTACCTTTAGGTTAGCACTAAAGCAGATAGCAACTTTAGCATTGTTAGCAGGAAACACATAACCAACCATGGTATTCTTGTAATACGTTATATCATGTCTGCTAACTGTCACCGTTTGCTTTTCATAATGGGAACAAAAAAATATCATTACACAAATAATTTGAAGCAGGTGGAGGCTTATCTAATGCTGATGTAATCAGAGTGCTTAAGATGTCACCCAGTCCCCAGTTTTAATTCCTTACTCTGTCATAGCTTCAACTGGACTGTCTTATATAAAATGGATGTCAGACATAGATACAAAATGTGAAACCAAAGGCAAAATTTAATCGCATCAGACTAAATCTGCAGCTCCATAATGCTATTTATATATAAATGTATTACAATTTATCATTTGTTATAATTTTTATTTGTTGTTACAACAATCAGATAAAATATTCCAACGGTGTAAAATGATTTCGAGGCAGAAGACAACAATTTCTTGTAGTTTGACTTTGGATTCCAGGTTTAGATGTTTAAAACCCCTTAGGTGTCACCCTCAAAACATTTATATGTAAGTCAATGGATCCATGAGCACACCAGTCCTCATGACAGTTAAGGGATTATAAAAAAAAATCAAAACAGATGTTAAAAAAAAGACCTTTTGATCCCAAACATACAAATCTATGGTTGATGGAGAACCTTTATGAGATCGCAGTGAGAACCTTTATGAGATTGCAGTCATGTCGTCTGTTGTCCTCCTTGCCCTCACTGGTAACTGGCAACTTTATCTGTTGCTCTGTACTTCCGTGCATATGCTTGGCATCGAGCCGCGGGGCAATAAAAATGTCCTTGGGAGGTAAGTGTTTATGGTGAGGATCCACAAGGTTAGCCGGATCAAAGCTTTGTTGAAGGGAAATTAAGCAAAGACACAGGCATGATAAACAAAACAGCCAACACAGATTTATGGGTGCTAGAATCCAGCTCAGGGGAAGGCAAATGTCTGCTACGTTGTTCTTTACTGCAGCAAAAAAGTCCCAAACAGCAGGCGAACTGAGTTAAAAGAACAATACAAGCAAAGGGAAGAGTAATGTGCCAAAAATATCACACCCAAATAATCAATGGGTTCTTTTCTTTTTGCCTCTCAACATCGCTGTGTTTTCTACTATTATCCGAGACGCTGATTGACTGAAAACTCTGACTTTTTCCATTTCCAGTGAATTTCTTGGTCTGTGGGTGGATGTGCTCAGCAGCCTCTCCATCTTATTTTACCATCAGACAACAGCATTGTGTGACTCAGCTTGGGACCTGTTCTGGTGCTTGTCGGCGGGAACAGGAAGATTGACTGATTTATTTGGCTACATTCAGAAATGTCACCCCCCTCTTGTCTTTGAATTCCTCGTGCTTACACACTTGGGTACCAGATTTCAATCAAGGCAGATTTATCCATCGAATCAAAGAGTTGAGTGAAACAATTGTTTTTGCTTTTAATTTTCATATGCTTTCGTTTTAAAACCGGAGGCTCCTCTCTGAACTTTCTCTGCATTACTAGTTGACATGTTCGGTTGACATTTGCTTCGAGGAGGGTTACGGTGCACCACCAGGGCCATGCAGTTCCCGCCCTGCCCAGTCATTTGCTGGCGGCTAGAGAGCTTTAAGTTGGAATTATTGCTGTGGAGATAAGTATGGAGATAAGCTAGTCCTTGCCTGCAAGATGTATGAGGTGTCTGGACATGGCGAGAGGTGCACCTGACCTGG
Source organism: Brachyrhaphis roseni (assembly GCA_903066815.1). Lineage (NCBI taxonomy): Eukaryota > Metazoa > Chordata > Actinopteri > Cyprinodontiformes > Poeciliidae > Brachyrhaphis > Brachyrhaphis roseni. Next base: position 28,762 of record CAEFZY010050824.1, read on the forward strand.
AAATGAATGGTGTGAAGGTGCAAGTGCAGCACATGAGCCTCCTTACTCACCCGGCTGCTGTCGTGTACGCGCAACACCCAAGATTACGGCACAGATATTAGGAGCAGACGATTGTAGTTTTAGGGCGGTACAAGATTTTATCAGGTCTTTAAGTGAAAGAAGATTATTTTGTGTGTTGGAGCAGTAAAGATTTGGGTGTAATTTTAAAAGCAAGTGAAAAAGGCAAAACAGAGCACTCGCTGTTCAACAAGTGTATGAACTGTACGCTTGTGATTTAATCGTTAGGATCTGGACTTTTAACGACAGGAAGGAAAGAATAAACCAAGACAAAAAACAAGACTTGTTGGTGTACTTTTAAAACCAAGTGCAAAAGGCAAAGCAGAACACTAGCTGTTCACCAAGGGTCCAAATTGTAGCTGGTACTTCAGTCGTTAGGATCTGCACTTTAATGACAACAAGGAACAAATAAACCATGTCAAAGGAAACACGAGCTGCTGTGGCTTTAGAAGATAAATTGGCATCGTGCTGCCTTGGACCTACTTTGGATTTATTCCTGGAAGTTTGACGGCTGTATATTAACGGTATTATCACCTTCTGGTGTGGCAGGGCATTGCAGCACTTTTGATTGGAGCGCCACAGATTGCATGGCCAGGTGTCCGAGGCTAAAGACGGACCTTACCGCTGCTTAAACAAATATATTATTATTATTAATAAATATAATAATCAGATATCATTGCAAAGCAAAACTGCAGTGAAGAACAAGCGATTAGGCAGCTGATTTTTGAAGGTGTGTGGGAGAAGCATTCTTGCTGCTTGGTATGTTAATTCGCCGCTCCGGGCTCTGCTCCGTCCCTCGCTCTTTGAAGTTTTCCTTTCGCCTTGCCTTCCCTCTATCGGGTGAACTTGTGGCCCCCTCAGCATTTTTATTTATTAGACAATTCCTTACATGTAAAAAATGATAAAGTTGACACGTTACAGGCAGTCGCCGCTTGCACGCGTTGAGAGGAGTGCTTTGTTAAACACCCCGGCAAATTTGAGCTTTACGTTTAATGACATTTTACATGCCAGAGTGGCTTGCTCTCTGGACTCCTGCCAAAAGAAGCTAAAAGGCTGTGATCTTACGCTGACACTGTCAGTGTAGCAGAGTACGAACAGGTTCTCCTACTGGTTTTTACATTTACCTATTGCCATGACTTTTCTTTCTTTCCTTTTGATTTGCAAATCCTTCAAAGTCAGCTGTTTTCGTATTCCATCCTTTCTGCCATTATTGCTCTTCTTTTTCCGACTTCCCCGCCAAGAATCGTCCTCGGCAAACGTCCAGCAAAGGTCAGCCGCTGTTACGGCTGAATCGAGCCGTGCCGGTCTGACCCGGCGCGCAAAGAGTTATATAGGTGGCCGGTGAGCTTGTCAGTCAGGAAGGTTGGGGTTTTTTAATCATTTCATCTTTGCTGGGGGGCCCTCCCGAGACCCCTGCAACGTTTAGCAGTCTGCGGCTCAGAAACCCCGGGGCTCGTCTAAGCCTCGGCTGTATCCGAGCTGCCATTATTAGCTCTGCTCTCCAGAGCACGCTGCTCATCTCTCCCAAGAGAGGGCTGCTGAGAAATGAAGCACGCGGGCTGGGCACGGCAGCGGAGGGCCAATAGCCCGACATGGAACAGTAATTACTCCATTGATATTCCTCGCACAATAACACTGTCATCTCTCATTTGCATAACCCTGGCTCTGCTTGCAGCGGCAGACGAATGCAAATGATCTCGTCAGGAGGCTGCGAGGGTTTTACGCGGCTTAGGGTTTTGAAGGTTCTCTTCCCACCCCACCTCACCCCACCTGTTTTTAAGGTTTCCAACTAATTGCACGATTTGATTGTGATTTAAGTTTGCAGATTGAAATGTGTGGACAAAAAAAAAAATAGAAATAGGAAGTTGTCGCCTGTCAGTTTTGCAACAGTGTTTGTGCGCACGTGACTCTGCCTCGGAGAATGAAAGTGTGTTGAGGGGGTGGGTGTCAGCGGATGTCATAGGGCCCTGTCTCAGTCCTTGGTTAATAGCCATTGGTCATAGGCTGTCTCCCCTTTATTTCTTTTGCTCTCCTGCTCTATCCTCCCAGGTCTCCCGCTAGAGCATCGCCCTCAGGCTCTGCATCATTTATTGCTGTCAGGAGTCACAGTAGAGAGGAAGGAGGGAGGAGAGAAGAGGGGGGTCTGGGGGGGGGTGGGACGCAGGGGCAGAGGAGACAAGAAGAAGGTGTGCAGCAGAGAGAGAGAGAAAGAAGCCAGTGGAGGCAATGGGGAGAGGCAGGCATGCTCGACTGTCAAATCTCAGCCGTTGAATATTTAATGGAGCCTGGAGTGTTTATTTAGTTAGCCTGTCGATTTTTACTGCTCTGTCAATAGCAGCTCCCGTGTAGCCCTGCTGATGATCTTTAGTGTCTCTTCCCCCAGGAGAGGCCAGGCACTAAATGCAATTATGGATTTTCCTGCACCGCAATGTGTTTGATATTTTTACTGATCTAATTTGCAATCTGGTAGTTTATTGTTTGGCATTTTAGTGGCGCTCAAGTGGCGAGGCAAATTTGATTTCCCCTCATAATTCTTTATAACTTCATTAATGCTGTTAGCACATTGGCACAGATCTTAAATAAAGCCAGAGAATCATCCCATGCATGAATGCATTCCTCATTTTATTGTCTCCGTTACCCCGCTCTTCTTATTTCTTTTTTTCTGTTGTTGTTGTTGTTGTTTTACTGATTCTGGTTCTAATTAAAAATCATCCTAGTGGTGTACTGTCTTTGTGAAATATGAAATCGTAATCGGATTTGAATGGCTCCCTTCATGGAAGCTCGTGCGTCGTGGGCCGAGATGAGCGGAATCAAAGCCGCTCGGCTTTCGGTGGCATTTCCAAGCGTCTTCGGAGACAAATGAGCAGCATTAGCTGCGGAGCAGCGGAAGGGAACAGAGGCGAAAATAATGTGGCTGATTGCCTCTCAGAGCCTGTGCGGGCGCGGTGTGTTCTCCGTACAGCCGTAGGATTTCCAGCCCCTATGACGGATGCGTTAGTTAGAGGGGCAGCATTAGCCGTAATGCTGTTAGCATGTAGCCGCGTGAGTGATGTGCTAGTTAGATGCCCAGCAGTAGAGCTAATGGTGTTAGCGTGTTGAGCCTTCAGAGGGATGCAATCGGTTAGGCCTTGATGGATGAGTGTCGTGCTGCAGAGGCCTGCGAGCCTCCTCCTTTGCCAGGCTGTCAGCTTCTTAAGTGGACGTGCACAATTAGCGCTGAAATCAGAGACTGCTTAATCTGATAGTTGGCTTAACATTCAGGAGGGGGAAAAAAAGCCTCATCTAGCTACTGGTGAGTGAATGATGGCCACTTTAAAAAAAAAAAAAAAAAAAGTGAGTCTCAAAGCATTGTAAGAGAGAAGGAGCTGATACAGATCTTTCTCATTCTGAATTCCTGTAAATGTACAGAAAACAGTGCGTCGCCCTGAAATTCGGAGGAACATAGGAAGGAGCTTCTGGGACCCTCAACTCAACTTCCACTTAAGATAAAAATCTAAACGACCCGTCGTCCCAGCAGACTGTTGCCGCTGATTGAGTGACAGACAGACGTAGAAAGCCGAACAGACATTTCACTTTCATTGCGATGAAAGGGGCACCGGCTCCACTCAAGCACATTTTATCATGCAACATATTCACACGTCACCCGAGTCTCCAAAACAAACACAAGGAGCATCAAAGGCAGAGCAGCTCTGTTTCTATGAGCCACTTCACATCAACAAAACCTGTTCTCACTTGGCCCGCCGCTCTGTGCAGACACAAGGCTGTCATTATCAGTCTGATAATCAGTCAGACTATGATGAAAGCAACCACAAATTAACTTGTGAATTTATTATACAATATCAACTCTGCCCTGGTTTGATGTCAAAGTCTCATCTTAAAGAAAAGAAAAAGATTGCACATATGATTTATTTACTTATTCATTTGTGTCATTCCTGATCCGTACAGTTAATTATGACGACCGTTGTACAACTTTAACAAATGCAGGGAATATTCGTATTGCTCGATCAACAAGCAGTTGACGCTATAGTAAGGGCCTCATGTTCAAAGCAAATAATGACAAAAGCTAGTCATAAAGGCACAAGCAACAAAATGGCAAAGAGCGTTTTTATTTATTTGCGTGTTAATGATGAACTTTGCGAAGTTTTTATTTGTGTTTGTACGATTCAATTAAGTATGCACATGTGTTTTGTTGTTACCTGTAGAAATCCCTGCAGCTCCTACTGCCCTTTGTTTACAATTTCTTTATTTTAGCCCTTTGGCAGAATAGATGGATGCAAATAAATGAATAATCTAATAAAGGCTCATCGTCTTAATGGTGTAGTTCTGCAACATTTGCCCTTGTCCTCTTGAGTCAGTCTTAGAAGAACACAAACCTGCTCGGCCAAGTCTTCGGCACAGATGAGGCATGTTTCTGCTCCGGCCGCATATAAAACTCATTGTCCTTATCAGCCAAGATGAGAGGGGGAGCGAGGCTGAGGAGGATTTCTCTTGGAGCAGAAAATGTAATTTTTCTGCAATAGTTTATGATTCATTCCTCCACCTTTGACTAAATAATGAGGGATGACAATTAGAGCAGGCCATGGGAGTAGAAATCAAAGGGCTGAGATTCCCTTTGGCAGAGTCAGGCCCGTCTGAGAGTGCTCCCAGCAAACAGGATCCAGATGTCGGGTCTGTGCCGCCATAGGCGGCTGCTGCCGCTGCTCCCGCCACAGCCGCACAACAGTCTCTTTCTGCCAACTAGCAGCCAGCCAGCCAATCTCTCAACCTTCGTGCATGCAAACATAACAGGAGCCTCTCCTGGTGAGAGCCCGGGACAGAGGCCCCTACTCCAAATAAAAGAACTACAGCACACGGATCTCGCCGGGCTGAGGTCTGCAGAGTGTGGCCCCCTCATGCTGTGATTTATCTATGCGTTGGTTTGTGTGTCTATCCCCTCTTTGTCTTCCCTCATCCGTTAAAGTGTGTGTCTACGCACAGCATGCATGGCTGACTGATGGGAACTAAGATATGAATGTTTTATTAGTGAAAATAATACAGTTGTACATTGCTAACAAAATTAAATCCTTCAAGGTCTGCCATTAGGAAAGCATCGTTTTTAACTCTTCTAACAATGTGTGCAACTTAAAGTGGGTGAACAGGAGTGGGGAGTGAAAACAAGGGTCTGCTGTTGTCACTCACAGCTTTGGCCCAATCGATGGCTCGATGTGGCAGAGAAAAGGCCAGCAGAGCGCTATTGATATGTTTAACAAATTAGCCCTGATGACGGCAGGTGTGATTGTGAGAGCAGATCCGGGGTCAGCTCGTCATATGGTGGCTAACAGACACGATATTGCTGCGTGTCCTGATCTCTCCATTCCCTCACAATGGCATTAGGGGCACCCCAGGGAAATAAAGAGTCCCACTCCCCTATCCCCAGTGCTCTTCAAATTAACTCCCCAGAAGGTTAAGCTCCCTGATTCATAATTATTCAAGCCCACCGCTGCATCCACCGGCGGGCCCACTCCACATCCACTCGCCGGCCCCTTCTCTTTTTCACTCTCCCTACCACTTCTCCTGAGTGGCACTTGGCTTTTTTTTGTGGGAAAGCCCAGGAATTAGATTAACTAAGCCTGACCTGTGAATGCACAGCCAGATGACGGGAGCGGGATTGGACTTGATCTCTGCCTGTCTAGCTGTCTCTCTATTCAATCTAGCTGTCTGTCTCTCATATTGTGTGTTATTGCTTGTGAGCGTCCCTATGGATGAGACATTTTCAGCCGCGGCTCTTCTGCAATTGCATATATGGGCCTCAGAGGAGCGACCAGTGTCAGGAGCACATCCTACTTGCATGGACAAGATTTGAATGATGGGGGGGCTTGATTGGACTTTGGTTCTCCCTTTGTGGTGCTTGTGACAGTCGGCGTGCTGCTCTTCTCATTACATGTGTTCAGCATAGTAAACAAAAGTAGTGACTCTAAAGGACAGCCAGGAGGCTAGGCTCTACACAAGCAGAGGCAATTCCAAAGAAACCTAGATTTTTTTCTTTTCACATTTTTTCACATTACAAACACAAACTGCCATGTATTTAATTTTTTTTGTGATTGATCAACACATAATTGTTTATAATTGTGAACTGAAAAGAAAACTGGTCATCAGTTTTACAAAAATCCCTAAATATCAAAAAAAAGTGTAGCACGATTGTTCTTTTTAATCTGAAACCACTCCAAGCCTCCAAGATTTGTTAGAGAGCATTAGCGATAACCAAGGAACACAGCAGAAAGGGCATCGAGAAAGTTATAGAAAAGTTTAGAGTAGCATTATGTTACCGACCAATTCACCATTTGAAAATGGAAACAGTACGGCACAAAAATGTGATGAAAAAATGGCTGTTTGCCACCCCTTAACACAACACCTTTGGGGTAAAACAAGGTGGTGACAGCAGTATGCTGTGGCGAAGCTAATTAGAGCTAATGAGAAGATGAATGGAGGTAAATGGAGGAAAACCCTAAAAAAAAAAAAAAAAAAAAGAAAAGTTCTGTGCTTCACCTATCACCTGGGCAACGACTGCAAAGGAAGGTTTAGAATAAAGCATTATGAATTTGTTAAAATGGTCTAGTCAAAATGCAGATAAAAAAGCCAAAAGGGAATCTGTGGTAAGAGTTGAAAACAATCTTGTGTGCAGAGATGTTTTCGGTCTGATCTGTTTGAGTTTGTGATATATTGCAAAGAAGAATGGGCTCTGGATGTGCAGAAAAGATCTGCAGCTGTAATTGTTCAAGAAAGCATCAACTGAATGGGGCTGAATACCATTGCTATGCCACACATTTCAGATTTTTATTTGAAAACCTTGAAAAGGTGCTTGACAGTTATGTACTTCTTTTTATAGGTATAATTCATAAATTACTTGGGGTGTAATGGTACACAGAAATCATAGTTCTGTACATATTTTGGTCTGAAACTCAAACATGTGCCGAACAGTTCATTGTGTTTTTCATTGTGTACTTCAGTCAAAAAAAAAAAATTAAAAATGAATAAATATATATTTTACTCCATTCAGCCGTTAAATAGTCTTTTTTTAAGTTCCTGAAATTTATTTAATTTTATGATGTAAAACTTAGAAAAGTAGAAAGGATATCACTGATAGATTGGGTGGATTTTTCACCGAATAAAGTAGCATGAGCAAACGGAGCAAATTTCTGGATCGATAGATTTAACAACAATTCACTTCGATGTGGAATCGGCTACATTGTTGTTGAAAAATGCATATGCTGACATCAAGTTCTGCTTGAGTCTGCCTTTCATTCTCCACTGTAGCTGCATGAGAAACCTTGTAGGACCTAAAACTCCGAGTTTAGCAACACAGTCCTCTTTGTTTTGCCTTGGTGCCACTTTTTTAAGTCGAACACAGCATTGCACCTTTATTGATAGACAAGCCTCAGAAATAAAACAATGTTGTGTTCATTTGGTACAAGTGCAGAGCAAACCGAAACGGCTGTACCAGATGGTTTCGATGTGAATACATACTAATTAATACTAATTAAACAAATTCAAGTTCCTGGTTGACGTTTGCAAGTCACTATGATGTACTGAAATTCTTCACTATGAAGCAAACTTTCAATTTCAAGCCACATGCAGCAGAGGGGTCTGGACATGCATTATCAGCCATTAATAGTTGTCACAGTTCTCAATCACTGTAGATCTTCCGCTGAGGAGCAGCATGCCTTTTAAGTCAATTTGGCTCCTCAGGAGAAAAAGGTAATGTAATGAGGGACCTTTCCAACTGGGGGGGCCAGGCTTCCTTTTTTTCCACCGTTACGTAATTAATCTCCAGATTCCACAGCTCATCATGTCCTGACAGATACGTTTGTATTCGGTGCATAATGGCGAAGACTTCTGGGCTTTCCCGGTTGTCTGTGTTGGGGAAAGCGGTTGCAAAAGCCCATTCCGTTGCAGGCTACAGAGACTTACTTACAAACCAACACTCCCTTTGGGCCCTATTAGGACACGAGGAGGAACACTCACCTCACAAGCAGGTTCCCTAATAATATGTCCGCAATTTAGATAATGGCTGGGAGTGAGATAAACTGAAGTGCGTATAATAGATAATTGGGTCTGGAGCATGTTGTTCTATCAAAGCATGCATGGAATGTTGTGTTTTGTTTTCGGAGCTGGGAAAGGGCATTATTATATGAGCTGCCAATATTAGGCATTGTAATTCTTGCTCAGATGTGTGGAAAATAATGACCGATTTGAGATGCTGTAGCTGAGATCCCATCAGAGCAGGATGTAGCTCAGATTCTGGGTATCCAGTTGTGGGCAGTTCCCCACTCTGCACCATTTCTTCCCAAATCCCAGGCGCTTGCGAGCCCCTCCATTTAGTCATATGATGACAAATACAACACCGCTGGCTGTCCGAATGATCACGTTAAGGGGTTCTCCCTTCTTCCCTCTGCGGTGAAGTCTGAACAAGTTGGAGTCATAATGAGAGTTGTCAAGGCTGTACGGAGAAACGCGCTGCAGAAGAAGAAGCACAGAGGACACCTTCGGGGGCCCTGGTGGGCCACATCTCCCTGGCCTTTAAAGAGATTACCCTAGCAGAGCGAGAAGTTCTACTCGAAGGGTTATAGAAAGATAGGCCAACCAGCCTATTACCAATACTGCGGGGGACCCTCACCAGCTTCATTAATAATCTGATGATGAATCACCACTTTAGTTGGACCTTTATAGCTGCTGCCTGATCCCTGACTCCCATCTTTTCAACTCTGTACTTAATGGGCAGGTAGTTTGTTTTTATTTCTCAAAATAATCATTTCTTTAATTGATTAACTTTACTTGTTTCATGAACGAGGAGGCTTAGATCGATGGGAATAATGTGATGGGTCTTCGCAGAGGCATTCCTTTCAATCAAATCTTGTCTTTGTTCGGATTTGTCCATTAAGTGGGAAGTGTAGGGCAGGTTTTGAGGCAAGACGTGGGGTCAGATTTTTCCCTCTCTTAATTAGATGAGAGATGGTCTAATTAAATCAAATTCATTATCCTCAGCTCCAGAAATCAAGAGGCTCTATTGGAAATAAGGTTAGGCTCTCCCTCATCCATCATGGCCTAACTAACCAATTTTCAGCCCAGCCTTTTGCATGAGGCATTATTACCTTGTCATAAACACTTACCTTTAAAATCCTTGAATCAAGCCGTGATATGCTGAGCTTTTATCACATTAGTTTGCGCTACTGTGTCAGCCTCTTTCTACCTAAGACAAAGTGGGTCCCAAATAATTATATTAGCCACATAAGGCGGAGACAGTGCAAACGACTGCTATTTAAATCTGGCTGATAATTCTGTATAATTAAGATGTAGCACAGTTCCTTGCAAGGAAGAAGGACTGAGGGCTTTTCTTGGGTAAAACAAAAAGGGAGAAAAACACTGCTCCTGGTAAAGATGCACTCGGGGGGCTGGAAAAATCTCAAATGCATGTAGAAATGCATTGATCTCAGATCTCTGTGGCCTGATTTCCATTGTTTGGTTATTGATAAAACCAAAGCTGGTTTATTCAGCTTGTGTTTCTGTTTCTGTTAGATCAGGGACACACCGATTAAACGTAGGGGCGGGAATTGGGGTTGGACATCCCTGCCCTGGTCTGTCTTGCCCTGTTGCGTCCGTGAAAATAATAGTCCACTATCCAGCAATCTGAAGAGAGGAATTGACGTACAATTTACGTTCATAGATGTGATCTGAAACCTTTCGAATCCTTGCAATACCTCACTCTGTGTCTGGGTAACCATAGTAGCACATTGTTTTCTCTTCTCCCTCTGCAATCTTTGTCTGTACTGCTGCATTTGTCTCATGCAGCAGTACTGACAGCTTCTTCCCTTGGCTGCTGCTCATATTGGACTGATTCTTGTGACAGAGCCCTCAGACTGCTTGTTGTTGTATTCACGTCACATTGTCCAGACGATTGATCCATCTCAAAAGTGCAATGTGAAAGTGAGCCGAACCAAATGAAGTTGTGAAGTTTTTTGTTGCACTTGCATCATGGTGATGAAAAGTATTGCCCAACCATTCGGTTTGAGCATAGAGACGATCGATTTAAAAATCCTCAGATTCAGGCAAACAGCTGATTTCTCTCTGCGTCCCTGCATGGTTTGTTACTGTCTAACAGTTCCTGCTTCCTTTATTCAAGCTGCTTTAAATGCACGGGACCTAATATCCCTAACTCTAGCCGTCGTGTCTTGTCTCTGCAGCTGCAAGTCGCTCCGAATCTTTTGTCTAGGAAAGATAAAAAGCCACCTTCATGATTATTCAGTTCAACTGATCCATCCGAGGCGATACGCCATTCATCATATGGCTCGCCTTTGATATTGCTGATGCCAAAAACGATTGGTATTCCCATTTAATAAACTGTCACAGCTCTGTCTCGCAGTCGATATCTTGGAATATTTACAGCTGATTAGCACAGGTGTGAGATGTAAATAGTTGCGTGAGGACGTGAGAATGCAGTTGCTTAAAATTTATAACAGGCCACCAAATGGCCACAAGCCCCCTTAAATGCCGCTCAGTGATGGAGCCATATTCTGGAACACATGAGGCCTGTCTTCGTATCTGTGTTGGAAAGTGAATTAGTGGGCTCGATTCTAAAGCTGGTGATAGCAATGGGCCGAGGGCAGTGATTTGTTGGCAGCGTATATTACAGCCCCACGGTCAGGGGAGGAGGGATGCGTGCGTGGGGGTGTGTGTGTGTGGGGGTGTGTGTGTGTGTGTGAGGGATAGGATGGGGGGGCCTTATCACTCAGTGTTTACTCACAGTAAATTGAGTTGAAATAATAGTCTTTCTCCGAGGCCAAACAATGGAGCAGGCTGCAGGCCGAGGGCCCAGGCTGGTGCGTAGCTGGTCTGCGCCACTTCAAAATGAAAGGAGCTGAGCCCGGGGCCACGGAGGCAAGGCGAGAAGGGAGCTGGTGGGGGAGAAGAGTTGAGGGGGGTCCTTTATGCGGACAGCTACACCAGTCATGGAGCAGACACCCCTCTGACTGGCACCTGTGCTGGACAACAAGGCGGAGGAGGGGTGGAGTGATGAGGCCTTGGGGCTCTGCCATTAGGGTGGCGGTGGTGGAAAGGAAGATGACTGCCCCGAGGACAGAGATGCGACAGGTCTCGATGGGACGGCTGCCGCGACCTCTCACTCCCATGGGCCTGTATGAGGACTGGTGGGACCAGTCGGTCCCCATCCCCAACGGGTATCCTCAGCATGCTCTTATAACCTCTGGCTATGGGTAAAGCGCCAGGAGTCTAACCTGCTGAGAGGCAGAGCGTGTCAAAGCGAGAGGCGGGCACAGAGTGCTGATCCATGTAGCGAACGGACCCTCCTAAGCCATTGTCCAGGGGTGGCGGGGTGTGTATGTGTGTGTGTGCGCTTCAGCTGCACCTCAGCTCTGCCTTTTCCCCTTCATTCATCATTCTGCAACATAAAGTGCTGCCACAGCATTATAGAAACAGCTGCTTTTCTCAGACGGCCACAGAGAATGGGCTGCCTGCCGCCACACAAAGGCGCTCGTGGACCTAAAGAGAGTGTAAAATTGGTGGGTGAATGCAAACCTCTTTCATGGCTGAGAGGCCTGACAATGGGTGTCACTGTGGCGGGAGACTCTGTCATCGCGTCTAAAGACAAATAAGGATCTGCACGGACCGAGTCGTGTGCAATTGTGGCAGGCAGGGAGGGGGCACCGGCGAGATCGGCCTTGTTCGCAGCTAAATGTGCGTAACCATAGCTGCTTTGAGTCATAGCCTCTTGAGAATTCATATCAGCCCGTTTAATCAGGCTTTATATGCATGAATCATCCGAGTCGAGGCATCTGTATGTATCTGTGTGCGCTTCGGCACAATACAGTGTCTGCTTATTGAGTCCAGAGCCAAAGTGAAGAAAATGAACCGTGTCAGTGCTCTGTTAGAGGTCATAATGCAGTCACTGAAGGGCTGCGGTTAAGGCCACTGATCCGACTGGAGGTAAGCGCCGCGGGGGCCATGCAGATACGCTGTCAGTTGGTGCGCCGAGGGAAGCAGACGTGCCGTGCCATGCTCGACCATTCCGCTCCAAGCCTCGGAGGCTCCACGTGCAGCAAAGGGAATTTTGCCGAACCTGTTCTGTTCCAGCTGGAGAGATGAGATTTTACACTCCACCAACCACATGACAGAGAAGCGCCGAGGTTGCGTGTGCGTGCGTACGCGCGCCTTCGTGTGTGGGTGTGTGGGAAAAGACGGAGGAAAGCTGAAGAAAAAGAGCAACGGGGGCATCAGACACCTCATCTGCCAGACCTCCTGGGGGCAGAATGCGTGCTTGAGTACTTGAAGACATGAACAAAATAGTTTCACAGTAACTTTAGCTTCTACAACGGGGAGAGAATTTCCCTTTCAAGATAACGCACACAAACACTCGCATACATGCAGCAGGTCCCGGCAAGTACAGACAATTCATTTATTGTTTAGGTGAAACAACACAGAGACAACACTTGGTAAAGTAACTCTGTTTGACTGAGTTCGACTTGACATCTGTGGCTTGACCTGCAACCTGCAGAAATGCAGCTCATTTTTAATGAAATTTGTTTCAGCTTACTTTTAAAAGTAACTGTTTTCTATTGAAGAGCCTTCACAGGTAAAAGTCTGTGTATCTTGTCACAGGTTGCCGCGTATTAGCAATAAACTTCAATGAAGATAACAATGTGGCAGACCGAAACAACGTTCTCTATTTGTTTTAACAAATAAGATCTAAAAAAAATAATACGCAGAACATTTTTATTTACCCACCTTGAGTCAATTCTATGTTACTTCTACTGTGAGTCTTTTGAAGTATGTCTCCATAAGCGTTGTACACCCTGGCACTAAAGTCTTTGCACATTTTTCATGTTTTACATGAAACTCAGGGGGTGTATTTAAGGATCAGTTTTCAAGTTTTACCACAATTTCTCAGTTGGACTTTTGACTTGGTCACTCTCAACCATTGACTATATTCTTTTCTCTTAGCCAGAGGTTCCAGACTCTCTCATCAGTGCCTTTCAGCGTTTATATGTCTCGGCTTCAACAAACCTGAATCCCATATTTAGGTCATGAACATGTCTGTAGAACCTGATTGCATGCTGAGGAGGAAATTCAGTCATTTAATTCGGGTGTGTTGGACCAAGGACAAAGGCTGTTGCAATAAGCAGTAAATCAATTAGTCGCACAATAAATTAACATGAGCTCTGTAGTTTCCTGTTGCATGACTGTTCTCATGACTCCACCTCTTTATACCAAAAACTGGATGACAAAAGTCTTGAGCATTGTTCTCAACTAAACCTTTTTTGGAGGGGAATTTTACTTTAAAAGACTTCAGTATCTATTTAGTTTTTTTCTTTTTTTGTTTTGGTTTTAATTTGGATGTGTCTCCCAGTTCCACTTCTAAATGTTTGTTAGAAGTTAAGCTTTATTGATCTTTGAGAGGGTCCTTTTGCATTATTATGCAAATACTGTTATATTACTTGAAAATGGTCTCAAAACATAGCATACTTCTGGGAAATTTTATCACCCAGCAAAATTTGTTATTGTGACAAACATACCAAGGACACATCTTGAGGACTGGAGTTTGAGGCCTGTGCTTCTAAACCTTCTATTGTACCTTTGACTGTATGCTTAAGAAAATTACGCTTCTGGAAGGTGAACATTTGGGTTTTTTCTCAGTGTTAGGCTGCACCTAGGTCATCCGTCTTCCCATCAACTCTCTGTCTGTACTGAAGAAAACACATCACCTAAGCATTATGCTGCCACAGCCATGTTTCAGTGTTGAGAGGGTGTGTTCTTCTCCGTGTTGCTTTTTGGGCTAATGGGTTAATCTTGATTTCTTATGACCAAAGCACTTTCTCTCTGTTAATGTTGTGGTTGACTTGAAATGGCTTTATTCTCACAATTCTCCTCTAAGAAGTCCCACGTATGTGGAGTGCACAACTATTTGTTGTCCTGTCAACACTTTTCCCTCCCCGGCTGTTTTTCTGTTTTTCTTGTCTTGGTTGGTTTGGTCAATTTTTGGAGGATAGATAAACACGGCTCTGTGAGATATTTAAAGCTTTGGATAATGTTTTGTAACCCAATCCTGCTTTAAACCTCTCCACAACTTCATCCCTGCTGAGTTTCTTGGTCCTGATGAAGCAGGTTTTTTGTTTGTTTTTGGTTTTTTATACAATATTGTTCTACAGCAAACCTCTGAGACTTTAACAGGACAATTGTGTTTATAACTGAGATTGTTTATGCACAGCTGTTCTTTTGTTGCTTAAGGTAATCAGTGGCACTGGGTTTTATTTTGGTATGTCAGAGTAAAAAGGGGCAGAGGAGAAATGTCAGTTGTTTTTTTTGTTTTGTAAATGATAATTTAAAGATATTTAAAATTTTCTTTCACTTCACAGACACTATTTTCTGTTCACCTATGGAAAACAGGTGAAATGCAATACTTTGTTGATGTAATCTGACAAAAAGTGGAACGTTACATAGGCACCAAATTCATTGAAAGAACTATTATTACATTTTAGTTCTACGGACTTTGTATTTAGCCACCATCATTTACTTTTACACAAAAAAGCAGTTTTGTTCCTCTTCATTATGTAGCTCTAAATGTAATTTGATCGCATTCCCCATGTTTGATGTATGTTTTGGCAGAATGATTTTTATAGGTCAAAGGTAACCAGATGAATCATCTCAGACAAAGCAGGAAGAACATTCTTTAATTCATCCTGATGAAGACATCTCCTCCTCTAGAATAAATGTATCACTTTTACGTCTGACTCCCTTTGAACCAGGCAAGGCACACCTAAATCAGCCTACTTGTAAAAGTCCATCTATTTAAAAAAAAACAACAATAGGGACAGTATAGCTGCTTGAAATTTGTAGGTGGTCTCAGTGCTGACAGTCTTTAGTCTTTTTGTGAAACAGCAGGTTTTTGGTTTGCTCTGTGGTGTGTGTGTGCCCCTCTGTCTGTTTGACACATTCCAGCACCGCGCCGCCACTCCGTGGCTCCTGACTACCAGCCTGTCTCCATGGCTACAACCATACATCCATGCCAGCTCTTCACAATCAAAGACATATTTGTTTGGCTAGTGTAGCTACGTTCCTGACCAAAAAAAAAAAACACAGCTTTTTAGCATAACACCTGCTAATCTTGGGATTTAGCTCTATGAAGAGGATTGCTGATCAGATATTCAAATATATTATTTGAATGCTAAGCCGAATGTTAATCCTTGGCCCCGGGTCTTAAAGCATCCTGTCTCTGAATAACAGTGTTTATTTTTCATTTGGATTTTTTTTAACTACCCCTTTCATTCCTTTTATTAAAAGATGAGATGGAGAATTAAACTCCCAAAGGATGCAGCAAATTAAAGCATCAATTATTTAGATACTGTTAATGAAACTGAATATTATGACTGGCTTATCAGTTTGTAGAATCAAGTGAATCTATCCAGCTAGATTCTATCAATCTTTTTTTTTGTTGTTTTTTTTCATCTTTAAAGTTTAGCTTCTAAAGTTTAGGTTAACTTATCCATACAGCAATGTGAACAAAACTTTTCCTATTTATGAAAATTAAGTATTTTTTACCAAGTGTTTTCCCTCCAGCTTTAGGTAAACCGTATGGTGGGTCTACTTTGTAGGGCCATTGGACATTTGTGTTTATTTTGACATAATCCATTTAGAACATCTCAATATTTAGGCGCTAAAGTTTCTTTAGAACATATCCATGGTAAATATTGAATGAACTATATTTCTTTCAAATCTGTCCTAGCCAACTGTGGTGTACGACCATCTTTTCTTACTGTTCATGAGTTGTATACAGCTTAGAGCTACATCCATTTCTCACTGACTTAACATGCAGTAAGGCAATAGGAAACTCATTTGGGTAACAATTGATAGATTGTATTTTTCCTCCGGGAAAGTGCTGGTCCGCCCTAAAGATTGTAAAGCCCTGAAAATATGTAAATCAAAGAGAAAAAAAAATGGACATATATAATCAAAACATTTATACTTTTTAGATATATCCAGAAAATAGCTATTTTGAGTATTTGTCATGACCTAAAATGCTAACTGCATATGACATCTGAGAAGGGTTTCCTGTTTTTTTCAGTCTTCTCATATCTCCAATAGAGACTCAAGGGCAGGGAGATCACAGACACATGAATCCGGATCTTGTGAACAACCTCTAATTCCTGGTTGCCTCACATTCTCTCCCTCCAAACTAATTTTGGGCTTAGACTGAATCTCTGCTAAGCAAACAGAGCCCCCCACTCATCCAACAATCCTCTGTCACAAGGATCTCCAGATCATCTCAGCCCATTAAAACCTGGGCAAACACTTCACTTCACACCAATATTCTAAAGACTGGAGGAAGAGAAGAAGAAGAAGAAAAAAAAAAGGGGGAAATGCACTCTTTTTTTTTTTTTGCCTGAGACTTTCCCAGATTGTCTCTCTTTCTCCCATTCTAGCCTGTAATCCACTATCTTTCAGTGCTGGTAAACTCCTCAAGATGGACACAGCTCGGTTCGGGGTGGAAAGGGGTCAAGCTTCGCTGGCCTCTGCACAGAGCTGTGGAATTTTTCATTAGTGCACAGCTGGGTCACAAGTGGCTCCAAAGCCGTCTTAATATTGTGTAGGGCCCAAAGATTAGGAGCGGAGAAAAGAAGCCAAAGCGTGATGCTCTCCACCAGACCCTGTCTTTGCATATTTGCAGACTTGTGCTTTAGAACACCTCATATTACTGTTTGTTTTATTTCTTAGGCCCAGAACCTCAGGGTCAATAGTAATTATGAAGCCCTCCAATCCAAATGTTGTTTTTTAACCATTCCGGTGCTGAATCCGAGAGACGAGTCCATTTGTTTTTTCTTACAATAAAGAAAGTAGGAGGGGGGGAGGTAGAGGGAGAAAAAAAAAAGAGTGTCCTTGAGTTGGATGCTGCTCCCATGATTCTATCTTGTCTTCCTGCACATATGAATTGTTTTTATTGCTACAAAGTATTATTGCACGTCCCAAACTGCTGTCAATCTCTTATTAAAAAATAATAATAGTGTTTGTCTGGGGGTTTGTAGTCACATTTTAATTCTGAAGCCTGTGAAAGCTGTTGTGCTCACTTTTAAAACAACCGTCAGTAGCTCAGCAGTGGTAGGTTTTGCTTTACGTCGCACAAATCAAAGTGAATTTTTTATCACAATTTTGTTCACGTCAAGGACACCAAAAATTCAAACTCGTCACTTTTGACGGTGATGGTCACGCATGATACAGCTCTATGCCGGGAGGTTTTAGAATCTACAGTCTTACTGCTTTGTGTTTAGGTAAAGAAGGAAGCTGAGGAGCAGCTGAAATATGGCGCACACAGAAACAAAACAAAAAATTTTCCCAGTCATCATTTCTTCACAGATGCTGTAGCGCAGCGTGTGCTACCACACTGTTTGCTCGAGGCTTTAAAAACTGAGCCTAAATGTGATGTCGCACTCATTTTACATACTCAGGAACAGCAGCTGTCCAAACAGCATCGTGTGTGCTCGCCTGCTTACTCTTGTATTTAGCTGTGTACTTAGCCTCCTCCGCTGCCCAATACACTGTCCTTTTCACTCCATGAGCTTTGTTCTACCTGTGTGGCTGCGGAGGATTATTTATGCGCTGTTTTCCTGTAGCGACTCATTAGTGAAGACAGGAGAAGAAGAAGCGGTTCTCTATATCCTTTTTTCTTTCTTTTTTTTTTTTTTTACGATGGGTTGGTTTTGACTGGCCATTTGCTCACAGATTCTCACTGGATGATGATTTGTGTTGAACTTGCGTGGTCTCATTGTATCTACACAGAATATGTCAACAGAGATGTGCAACATGGCATAATTACTTTTCATTTCAACTATTTCTACCACCGTTTAAATAAACTGATGGGTCAGTTATTAGGGCTTTAATAACGGCATCTACGAAATTTGTTTTTGATAGTTTCATTTGGATATACAGAATATATTAGACTTAAGCAAAAACATACAAATCTTCTACGTTATTTTTTTTTGCGTCTGTTTCTTATTGAGTGACATAAGTAAACCGAGGTAGTCTGCAATTGGCTGCTCGTCAGCTGTAAGTTTATAACATTAGATTAAAATGAAAGATGGGCGGCATGCCTTTAGTTTCCACTTCATAACCATGAGTTGTTGTGACCAAACCTATTCCCAAAAACTATAAATTCCAGAAGGACACCAATGAATCAGTAAAAAACTATAGTCTGCCAATTTTCCCCTTGACATCTTTGATTTGTGAATGTCAAGTCAATTCTGCAAGTACTTATTGTTCTCCATTTGTTAAAAGCAAGATCTTCTGCTGTTTCTTTCTTTACAAACACTGAAGACAACATCATGTTTTATTATTCACTTTTTTGATTTAATAAAAATCAGACGCTGTTCGACCCAAAGTTATTCATACCACTGGCGGTTTAAGTCGTAACGTTTTCTTTTGACTTTACTAACACGCTTTTCTGCCTGAAATCAATATTAACATTTTGGAGTGACCCGGTCAAAATTGTAACTTGAATCTGATAGATAACCTGTGATATCTTGTCAGATATTAGATTATCTGATACCGATCAGATAACCTGATATTCGTCTATAATCTTCTGTGATAGAAGGTAAAAATGAAGGTGATGGCAAAGAGGTGTTCTAAGACTCATCACTGAACATAAATCATCCATCTCCCAGTGAAAACATGCAAAGAAATGGCCTACAGTTATAAGTAAGGTCTGATTGCTGTAATGCAAATAGAGATTGTTTTACCATTTGTTGTTGGGAAGAAAACATTTTTGGTCAAATGAAGCCAATTTACCAAAACAATGTGTTATGTAATAAACTGGTTAGTGATATGAATGACTTTGGGGTGAACAGTAAACGGTAAAGTATTTTATTTTATGATTTTTTTATTTATGGCTGGATTGAAAACTGCTCTTTCAAAAAAAAAAAAAAAAAAAACACAAACCCCTTTTCTTGATAATTTCTGACCTTCTTCAGCACAATGTAAAATATTTGTTTCAACAAAGAAATCATGGGGAAAACAAGAGCAATTTGCACGTTTTGATCATGTTCTGGTAGTGAGCCGGAGCACAAGCGACACAGATTTCTACCGAGCCGTATTTCAGGTGTTGAGTAATCTGTGAAGCCTGGAATGAGATCACTGAAATGACGACGCCAGGGTTAGGATTTCTTTTTGCAGCTGTGCTGCTACGCGCAGATCGGCCTGGGATGTCCATCTGGCTGGAGGCTCGTTCGACGAGCTGCGCATTCCGGCGCATGGGAGCTGATACCGCCACAGAACCCTAGGTGCTCGATTTATTTTTTACAATAACAGACGTGCAGTTGATCCTGGAAACATTTCCTTCCTGACTCTCTCTCTCTCTGGAACCGGCGGTGTTTTGCAGGTTTAGCGTTGCTCTGTTCAGCAGCTATTACTAAGTGCGTTTCCTCTGAGAGGAAGGGCACGTGCATATGCAAACTGTAACACATCAAACATATTTCTGCTATTATCTTTTTCTCTTTTTTTATGCCAAGTGCAATCTGCTCGTCTCATTCATCCCCCTGTGAGCCTGCAGGCAGCCGGTGCTGCACGTCAGCGCGGGAGTACGAGCCGGACCCTTCGGCCAGAGCTGCTTGATGAAGAAGGCACCTTTGGGCCATTAGTGGTGTACACATTTCCCGTTAATGTGTTTTACTTTTACCTGCTGGGAGTTTAATTAAAAAACAAAGAGCCTCAATTTAAAGGCCATTATTATGCTAATGTAGTAAGCAAGGGATGGTGATTAAGCAGCTTTTAGAGCTGACTGGAGCTGGCCCTCGGGAGCACGAGGATGGCACTTTTTATTTGGCTTCATTACTCTCCATGAATGTGTTCTCCAAAGAGAAACGCTGATACAATGAAACAAGGTCGGCCAATGAGGTTGCTCCTAGAAACAGCGTCATCCTTACTACTTCTTGTTTCGCGGTCCACTTTCCTTACAGGTCTGAACTTCACCAGGTTTTTTTTTTTTTTTCTTTTACATCCACGAGCAGCTGTCTTAAACCTGCTTTTGTCATCAGAGCCTCTGCAAGCAATCACACACTTGTATTAGCAGAACCCAGGGCTGCTATTTTAGGGCAGCGTGGTCAACATCCAGCCTCGCCTGCATGGAGAGGACAGCAGGGCCGTGCATAACAAAGTAATTTTCGTGATGTTCTGGTGAAGTTAAAGAGGTTTATTCATCAATGGGGAGGCCAAACATCTGGCCATCAAATGTTCCTCCGCGTCTTCGGCTCCTCACGCGGCTGCTGAAGCGCCGTCTTCAAAGTGAGGTGAGGAACTGCGAAGAGGATAAGGAACACTTTAGGACAAATTAAGCTTCTATAGATATAGAAGAAATAAAATGATGAGTTTAGATTTGTCTGAAGTGAGGTTCTGCAAAGCTTTATCAGCTTTATCTACAGGTAGTGGTTAGTTGTGTGTATGTTCCCTCTTTGAGCTGATTTTGGATTTCCACTTCATAATTCAAAGTGGAAATGTTGATATGTGTGACACAGAGTACTTTATTAATAATAAATATCTATCTTCATGTTTGCAACACATGGCTGTTGTGCTGCAACATCCGCCCGATCAGCTGATCTCTGGGATAATTCCCAAACAATGACGAGATCTGGAGAAGCTCTTTGATGGCGTCACAATAATGACAGGTTTACTCCACTTTTGGGACTATTGAGTCACAGCTGATAAAGCGAATTGATAAAACAGTCTGTCTCAAATCATGCAACTCTAGCATATTAATGCTAACATTCTCCAGCTAAGAAAATGCTAAGCAGTTCAGTGTTTCCTCTGGGTGTGAAAGTTTAGCACAGCATTCGTATCCCGTTGATATAAACAGTTTCAATGCGAGTTGTTTAAAATAGCTAAAACCAACTAAAACTGATAGTCCTCTCTGACAATTTCTACACTTTTTTTCAAACTCACAGTAATATGAGTTTATATCTAACCCTGATATGACACTTTACTGCCCTTTTAATCAGGTGCCTTTGGTTATGCTTAGTAATGAGTTTGAAATTTATTGTTATTCCTTGAGGAAGAGGTATTTATAGGTTGAATGATCAAAATATTAATGTAGAAAATTACTTATATTTACCCATCTTACACTGTTGTGTTTCTAACTTATGTGTCAATGATATGGCCAGATATGGTGCCTTACGTAAATGACGCTCCGGCTTTGCCTTCAAAACCAATTTACAGTAAAATAAACAAAATGTTATCACATAAATATCAAGCTCTTACACACCCTATATGTCACTGATACAGATAAGCAACTGCTTCTCAAATACTGCAGATAGATCCACTCACCTAGCTTCAAATGTAAAGTGAAACAGGTGGCAGGACCCACTTTTTGATTCATTTGGATAAAAATGATCTGACCAATTGGTGGTGCTCAAAAGAGCATTACAATTTCAATCCCAGGTGGTCAGTGGAGCTTTAAATATGACAAAAGGATGAGAAAAATGTTAGTCATGTCATTGCAAAACCCCATCCTGATGCAGCGGTGCAAAGTGAATTCCACAGCATAGATCCCAATACACATTCACTATTCAGAAAGGGAGCACATCAAACATGACGGACACACATTAAAGACATGGCCGGACGTTGTGTTCCCCTTCATGTCTTCAGGTTTAGACCTGCACTTCAGACATTGTTTAATATGCTGACACACATGGCAAAATAGGAAAACACTTGAAGTGTCATTAGATTATTCTAACTCCTTCATCTTTTCAAAAGACTATTTTGTTTGCTGGTGATTATTTCATTTTTTTCCCAACTTTTGAATAATCTGACAAAAATTCTAATCACTGACTAGTTCAGAGATTATTGTGCAAAATATAGCATAGCTACCAGCTGAATGTAAAATCAACGTATATCCATCCGAGATCATATGAAGGAAGGGCGAAGTAGGATAGGCTCAAGTAAAAGCCCTAACAATTCAATTATGATATTTGTATTTGTGTTGATAGATTTCCTTTTTCTTTTAGGTATTGGTTCTGCTTTTCATCAACAATCAAAGTTCTCCAATACACACACACACACACAGCAATATTACTCTATGAAAGAATCAAACATTGAGTTATTTTAATCAAACCCTGAAATCTGAATTGAGTTGTTTTTTTAATATCCATTTTTTTTTTTTCCATGAGCTGCCACATAGGCCTCAAGCCTCACCTCTGCATGATTGGCACAGCCGCAGGTTTTCCTACCAAAAAACACAAAGACACACACGCACACACCCACCCCTGCACACGAGCCCATCTTCAAAGTAATAGCTTACAGCTGCTGCCTGGATAATCCTCGTCCTCTCTTTCTTTTGAAGGGATGCGGTGACATAATGGCCCTGGCTATTCTTCGCCTAAATTGTTATGGTATTTCTCAGAGTGTTGTTCAAAAGCAAAAGGGGAGTAGGTGAGGCTGTTGCACGTGTTGGTTAAATGTGGCATGATAGCAGCCAGCCACCTTTCTCCTACCCCCCTCCTCCTCCTCATTCAGGCTTCCTTTTTTTTTAACTCTCTCTTTCTTATTCTCCTGCTTTTTTTTATTCCACACTGTCCTCCCGAATCTCGCTACTGCGGCAGAAGTAATAAATGTAAAGTCTGCGGAGGAGAAATGGCTGGCAACACGTGGTGCGAGTTTAACATGTTGTCACACTCTTAAGTTGCGCTTAATCTGCTCAAAGGGAGAATGCGGCGGGTCTCTGAAGTGCCTGGATAGAGGGGCGGAAGACGACAAGCCGGGGTCCCCTGATTGCACTTTTTGGCTGTGCAGCTCATCACACATAAAAATACTCCTTTGGCTTTTGTTTATTTCACCCTCAACAGTGTGATAATCTGTCACACAGAGAGGTGATGTGAGAAAGAGCAGACGAGGGATTACAGGTATGAGATTTGAAGAAAAAAAAAAGACCGACGTAATGATTCCACGGGGGCCGAGGTATGTGCTGAGATGGGCTCTTTTTTCCCCCTCATTTATGAGTCCTGTTCCAGGGAGGCCTAGGTAAATATTGACAGGTCTCTGCTTGAGATGCAGCCATTGATCCAGGCGGCAGGGTCTCATCACTCGATCTGTGCGCTCAGGTGTGGGAGGAGGAGAAAAAAAAAAAAAAAGAGCCAGAACAGGAGTTATCATGCTGGTGGTCCCTCTTTGTGTTGTCCTTTTCACGCAGGCTTGACTTGCAACACCGGGCGTCCTGTTACTCAAGCAGATGAATGACTGGAAAGTGGATTTTTTTTAGCTGGAAACTAGCATCGCCGGAGTCAGGCAGGAACAAGAAATTGGTTAAAGATGACCTAACTCGCTTCAAGTTTGATTCAGAGCCACTTATGGCGTCGTAGAAGTCTCCGGAGAGTCGGGCGGTCTTTGGCGCGGCCAACGTCGTCCCCCTGCCTCTGTTCGTGTGTTGTTTTTATTTATAAAATCATAATTTACATCTTCCAGTCCGTCTCCTGCTGGCCGTGCCAGCCCAGCAGCCCCGGCCGCAAACCTCTAATCAGGTAATGTTAGGGAGGTTGAATGGCGTGCCTCCCCCCCTCGCAC
Source organism: Brachyrhaphis roseni (assembly GCA_903066815.1). Taxonomy (NCBI): domain Eukaryota; kingdom Metazoa; phylum Chordata; class Actinopteri; order Cyprinodontiformes; family Poeciliidae; genus Brachyrhaphis; species Brachyrhaphis roseni. The sequence goes on from CAEFZY010050824.1 coordinate 52,399, forward strand.
CCCCGGTCAACCTTCACTGCTCACACAGTGGTGTTGTTTTTAAGAGCATTCTTTAGCAGCTGAACTTGGAAAGGTATTAAAGTGGGATTAGGCTCCTCCACAATCCACTGCTTGTGTCATTCAGGGAGTTTGTGTTCCCCTCTCCCCGCTGCCGCCTCCCCGCTCCTCCTCTGTTTGATTGTGGCTAGCCGCAGGAGTGGGACCGACTGTGCCTTTCAAAGGATAGGGGTAGGGTTAAATCCCTAGTCCGCTGCTCCCTGCTAATTCTCCTTGTTCCTTAGAGAAGGATTTACTTCTGCTGCCAGCCTCTCAAAGGCCTTCTCTGCCCATCCGAAAAGTCGGCGTTGCCTTCCTGTGGAGGTGTGGTTGCCATAGGAGGGGCGTCACGCATGGCTATTCCATCTGAACCCCGCTGAGAATGGGGACCGGCGGACTGAAAACAGGCAGAAAGTCCGGATTAGACCCAGGGACAAAGCAGGACAGGAAGATTCCAGAAGGGACGAATGGGAATTACAGCAGCAAAAATAATGCAAAGTGACAGAGAGGGGAAATAGAAAAATAATGGCTTACAAGATTAGGCCCGGCGAGGAGAAAAAAAGAAGAAAGAGAAGGGAGCTGAATGAGAATGTTTTCATCCAGATGAGAAGATTTGAGAGAGCAAGAGAGAGAGAGAGAGCGGTCATAGGTGAATGCAGCTCGCCTGCCGCATCAAAACCGCGCTAACAAGTCATTTCCTCAACTTTTCGCACCCCTTTTCTGAGCCTAAGCCGCCGATCATTAGCTAAACATTAGAGTTGGAGCTGGGAACTCGTCTTGACAGATTCATCACCTCTGTTTCCCTGATCCCAGCATGTGGCACACTAATCCCCTCTGAAAACCAGAGACACATCTCAGAATATTCAACTTTTTCCACTGGTGGAATAAGTCGGTGTAAGCTGCATTGGACTTGAGCAAGAACCTAACAAAGCCACAGAAAAATGACCCCAACGCAGTCCGGTCATATCGTCCGATTCAATTTCAGTTGTACGTATTTCAATGCAGACAAAGTCAGTTTATGTTGTCAAATGGTAAAAGATCATCTATCTGAGGAAATTCAGCTGCATCACATCATTTACCTTGCGGCAGTTCCTCGCAGAGAGCATGTGGCTACAGCAGACTGTTGATTGCATCTGCATCACTGGTAAATGGACCGAACCAGAAGACAGTTAAACCTAAGCCTATTCATAACCTCCTGATGGAGAGGTGCTTCTGCTTGAGCTTCAGAAACATCAAGTCATGACACAGTATCCACGTTACGCTGGAACACACAGCTGCTTTGTTTTGGGGATCCTGTGTACTGAAGCTTTGCACATTTTCTTTCTTACACCGCGCATGTCTCTTCAATTTGTTTTTACACCACAGTCGGTGTCTTTGGAGACAGAGGATAAGCATCAAAAAGGGAGACATTTACCAGCCGGATGAGGAGCATGCACAGGCAAAACGAAGTCTAGGTTTTCTGTTGAGGCGTTCTGCTGGATGGGTCACAAACCAACCACGTTCATCAGAGTATATATCTCTTGGGGGACTTTTATGTGTCCCCAAGAGTAAAAACTCGTATTCAAGTTTGTTTGTACTCAGGGGTTTCATTGTATTTTACAGCAGTGATGTCACGCAAACCCAAACCTCAACTCCAAGCACTGCAGACATAAGACAAAGCTTCTCATGAAATCCTTTTGCTGCATTTCAGTGACTGTGTTACTATAATAACTGTGCCTGGCATAGTTATTATAACAGTTTGAGTAATGTTTGTGTATGGATGAAAGCAATTCTAGAAATGTGTTAATAGTGAACTTTTTCATAAATACACAGGCTACAGTAGGAAAGTTCCTATTTTCATGTGAAAAAAGGCCTAAAAACTGTGACATTCATTCGTCTCTGTTACCCTATGATATTTTACAAGAATAACAGATAATTATGTAGGTGGGCAACAAAACTGATTCTGGTCCCTCGTCCTTCTAAATCCGGCCCTGGATGTGATGTTTCTCTCTTTTTCTGTCGTCCAACTTCCCATCATCTGTTTCTTTATGGACCTAACTTGGTTGTTTAGAGGACAGATCCAGGTTGGCAGGTCAATTCAACAAGAGCACCGCATGTTTGAGATGCATGCCAGCATTTCTTTCGCAGAGGATTATCCTGGAGGTTTTTCCATAGTTCAATAATAATCTTCTTAACCTATTGTAATAAATGAAAGATTAAAGGATTTTTGAACCTTGCGAGTGCCAACATTGACATCTCTGTTGTTTCACTGCTGCATGTTGGGGGGAAAAAAGAAAAACTGTGATGCTCTACTTACCTTCTGCTGGAAGAAAGAAGTTGTATTTTAGTGGATAGACATTAAGGATGTTGCAAAAATAACAAATTAATTGCTCTATAATTAAAAGTTAGGAACAAAAGCGTGCCGGTTCTTGGGACACACACACAGCTGCTCAAGCACGCGTGTTAACATGCACACATGCACACACACATTATCAGCACTCAATCAGTACCTATATCTGCATTAGCATGACAACAACCGTCCTTTGGTTTCCCCTCGCTCTCATATTTACACATTATATTCATCACTATCGTTCAACCCTGTCGCGAAACTGCCGATGATGTCAACTGCTCCCTTCGCCGCCTCCTGCACAATGAAATAGATGTTCACCACAAACAGATAGGCGGTTGCCAGCTGTCTCCCAGACCAGGGCAAACACAGAAGCCACTAATAAATCCAGCTTTTACAGCTGGACAAGATCAACCGCACTCCTCTGCCTTCTTGCTCCGTTTAATGTGGCTTCTTCTGACACAACAGAGTGCGAATTAAATGCCTCTCAGTCACTGATAAAACAATGCAAACATCTTCGCTGAAAGGGTATAAAAGAAGATGGAGGTGTTGTCAGGGGAATGGTGATAGAGGTGGGCGTCACATCGCGGGGTGGGTGGTGGGGGGGCTGTGGTGTTAGACGCAGAGATGAGATATGAACGGTAGCCAGCAATGAATCACAGTCTCAGATATGCTATCTGATGCATATAGAGAACTGTGGAAATGAAAGAAGTAAAGGTGGACCAATGAGGCTTTTCCAAGGCAGTACAAACATCCAGTTTGCTTCTTTTTTTTTTTTCTTTTTTCTTTTTTAATCTGAGGCCGTTCCTGTCGAATTTTGACTGATTCCAGCCATAACACTTAAAAGGCATTCTGCAGATGGCTGTATATAATTTATAGCATTGGATCCCACAGACAATGAAAGAATACATCAAAACAACAACAAAAAGTGTACAGTACGTCCCAGTGCATTGAGGTTTCATGTTTTTAGACTGAAAACTGTGAGAGTTCTTAGCTTTGATGCTTTTAATGAAAAGAAATAAAATAATTGGATTTTTTTTTTTTTTTTTAGCATATGATATCTGGGGGAAAAAAAACTTCTAGCCAAGAGTCGATTGGGGTTTTGTTGTTTGAAGATTGCTACAGCAGAACCTGAACCAGCCTCTTTTTTTTTTTTTTTAGGTTTTCAAAGTTTTCCATGACTGAGCTCACTTTGGACTGACGCAGGGTTGGGTCCACCCTAGAAATTTTAACAGATGAGTTGTTGCCAAAGGAGTCACATCCCTTTGACTGCTTAAAGGGGTCAACGAGCCAGTGTAAAAAAAAAAAGAGAAAAAAGTCCTTTATGAGCAACTAAGGCTTCATTGAAGAGAGACCACAAATAATTTGAATGGAAAAGAAATACATATAAACTATAGATTCATCATAATATTTTATGAGGTTTTTTTTTATTGTATTAGTGAGCGACATGACAATAAGACGTAATAAAAATAAAAGAATCACTCTTTTTAATAAATCTTTCTCTGCGTAGAGACAGAGCCTAAAAAGATAAAACTTACACAAAATAACTTTTACATCTGCAGGAGTTTCATTTAGTAGTGCAACTGAGCTGCAAAATTAACAAATCCAGCCAGGTTATCACAGAATGACTAATTGTTTTCAGATTCTCTTCCAGAAAAATAATAAATGATACAAAAATCGCCAATCTCAAAAAAAAAAAGTTGAGGCAGATGTGACATAAGACTTCTCAGGACCTCCAGCTGACGGACCAAAGAGCACTTGACTTCTTAAACACAAAACCGGTTTCTAAACTTAACTGTGAATATTTTTTTGTAGTTATATACTTTTTTCTAAAGTCACAGCTGTCAAAAAGCTGCTAATTCTTTAATGCTTACATTTCTCATAAATTTACTATTCACTAAATATAACATTTGTCTTTTATTTAGAGAGTTATGTAATTAATTAATGGTTTGTTGTCAGTGTTCTAATTTATTTAGGTGAAGTAAATTGCTAAAGACACCTTGTCAAGAATATTGTTTTAATTAAATAGATTTCATTATTTAATCAATGAATTGCTAAATTTGTATTTGTAAGTACAGCAAATTCTTCTTACTAACTTGACTGAACATGTGAAAAGGTGAACTGTGGACAATAATCTGAACCAACTGAGTAACTCAGTAACTTAGAATTTCTATTTTGGGAAATAATAATAAAAATAAATCAAATGTGAAGTGAACCATTCAAGCAAAACACATTTTGTTTTATTTTGTTGTCTGACCTACCTTGTAAACTGACACTCAAGATGTTAAGTTCATAAAATGAGACAATTTAAACGAGACATTTGTTGGAGCTGTGGTTCCTGGTTGGCAGCGAGGGTTAGCCGGAATTGGGATTGGGTTTTTCAGTCTTGGTGCCGGCCCCACGTACAAAAACAACGCAGAGTGTCCCTTTTTTGTTTGTTTTAAGACATACTAAACAGTACGTTTTTCTCCTCCACCCTCAGGTTGTTTGCCACCAAGTGCAGCGGCTGCATGGAGAAGATCGCCCCCACGGAGTTTGTGATGCGGGCCCTGGAGTGCGTCTACCACCTGAACTGCTTCTGCTGCTGCGTGTGCGACCGCCAGCTCCGGAAGGGTGACGAGTTTGTCCTGAAGGAGGGTCAGCTGCTCTGCAAGATCGACTACGAGAGGGAGAAAGATTTACTCAGCTCAGTCAGCCCGGATGACTCAGACTCAGGTGAGCCCCCCCCCCATGTCCCTCTCACAGCAGGGTGAGAACAGCACTCTGGTGCTATCATCATCCGGCACTGAGGTGTTGCATTCAGTGTGCTCTGCTGCACCACAGCACACGCCAACAAAGATGCTCTCCATGAGAAAACGAAGCCTGCCTTACTTTATTATTATTAGAATAGTTTTCATAGACATCTGAGATACAACGCTTGCACCCGACAAAGCTGAACTTATTTACTCCTGTGGCTCCATCTGGAGCTCTTCGATGGTTTTTCTCGCGTTCATCCGAGCGAGGAGTGTGGCTTTATAATACTGTAGGAAGTGGAAACAGGACAAAACCAAGCCACCCTGCATTAATGGCTCTCCATGCGTGGGCAGGATCTGGTGCTGGAAAGAATTAAATTACTGTATCACGATGAGTGACAGAGGGATTTGGGGGGCCTTTCTGCAGTAAGCCTTCGCCTCCGCTCTTATCAGCCAGAGTGCTCCTCGCCTATAGACTGCACACACAACGAGGCACCTAGCCAAGCCTCGCTGTTCGCCGCCATCTGGCTTACATTTAGACATTCACAAAAGCGGGAATTTGTCAAATACATCTGTGCCTGTGTCAACTTTTGTCAACTTGTGGGAATATTTGCTCCTTGTCCTCCTCTCCCCCGCCCCCACCTACCCACCCTCATCCCTCGTTTACTCGCATCCCAGCGCATCACTCACACGTCTTTGGGAGTCTCCGGGATTTTCGAGGCGGAGAGAATCTTGACACGAGCAGAGGTTAACCTCGGCATGTCGGGGACCAAACGGAGGTTTTCGGTTGAGAAATGTAGAAACATATCAGAACCAGATGACAGGAGACACTCGGCCGTCGTGTGAGAGCCTCCGTTTTCAGCCATGAAAATCAGTAACAGCAATGCTGGTTCAAATTTGGAAATACTTGTTTTATTTATTTATTTTTTGACTCTGTTGTGTGTGAACAGTTGAAGGTTTAAAAGCTACTTGTCAGACTTCTTTCTTTTGTCAAAATTCATGTCGTCATATTTTCTTTTACATTTTTTGGGGTTATGAATTGTTTATTAATCAGACAAAAACAACAACAAAAAACCTACACGTACACCACGATGATATCACATGAGGCAGTTTTTTTTATTGGAGTACATCTGTGTGCCTTTTTCTTGTTTTGTCCTTTTTATTTATAGTTTACAACAATGCTTTACATGTAATCTGTAGAGCTCTAGCATAACGTCTAAGGCCCATTTAAAATTGGTGGGAATTTGGCAAAATGGAAACGTGTATTTTGAACTTAAATGCTTCAGAATCTTTTTTCTACCACAGTTTATTCTACTTCAAATATGGCACTACAATTTCCTATTTTTTTTGTAATAAGACTACAATAATATTTGTATCAATTACGGTGCTAAACCACCATGAAAACACTCAAGGCTGAAGTTTTGTTGAATTCAAATGTATATTGTTATCTGGAGACTTTAACTCTCTTCCCTGTTGAGCTTTTTTTTTGTGAAATTGGACTAATTATGACCTCTGATCAAACCAAAATAACTGAGTGACCTCTTGCTATTTGTTGAGTTCATATAACCAATTTTCCTCACAGTAAATTATGAGAAGAAAATGTATTTAAACCATCGATTGTCAAAGTCTCTTGTGATGTCATCAAAACAGAAGATTTTGCTGTTTTTTTCTGTATTGAAGTTTTTAAAAGTGTTATTTTGTGATTTTCTGTAGTTTTTGTTGACAGTTTACCCTTTTTAGTGAAAAGAAATACACCTAGGGACAGATTTTTTTGAATCAATCAAGATCTAAAGTATGCTGCTGTCCTTTGGTACAAGAGAACTTGATATTTGTTTCCTGAAAAAGGTTCTACTTTATGAGCTTCAAGAACACAAAACAAACTGAATACAAGGTCTGTCGCAGCAGCTTCAGTCTGCCTTTAAAAGCTGCGACAAAGTCAAACTTAGTTTTCCTAGAGATGCGTTTCCAATATGAGCCCACATTGTTTTTTCCGTGGCACTCATGAGGTAAGTTTTCTTATCAGAGACTGATTTAGTTTAAATTAGGCAAAGCTGAGAGCAATAAATTACTAATGACACGATGTCCAGCAGGGTAAAGAAAAAAAAAGAAACAAGATTATTTTTCAGTGTCCTCTCCACATGCTTCTGAAAGTCTGATCATGCCTTATTTTTTTCCTTTTGTACAAAATTGATAAAGTACCAAAAACACGTGTCTTGCTTGATTGGCCGTTTGTTCCTCAACCGACGTAGTGGAATAAAAATATACATTTATCAGCCGTCTGTCAACAGCTTAAATCCTGTGCTGTGTCAAAATTTGGGTTCATTTTGGTGAAACGATGCTCTTCTTTTTTTACCTGCAGAGAAAAGTGACGATGAGGAGCTAGACATCAAGCCAGAGAAAGGAATCGGGACCCAGGGCAAAGGGGACGACGGGAAGGATCCGAGGAGGCCCAAGAGACCGCGGACTATTCTGACCACTCAGCAGAGACGGGCCTTCAAGGCCTCCTTTGAGGTCTCCTCCAAACCCTGTAGGAAGGTACGGCGCAGCACAGAAAACCTTCCACGACAAAGTGGGATTTTTATTTTGAATTGTTTTGTTTGGAGCTTAATGGGGACTTAAAAGCCCTACAGTAGTTTGACATATAAAATCCTCAAATAAAAAAAAAAAATAAATAAATTCTCCTCCACCTCTGAGCCGAGCTTTGAAGTGGAAAGCTGTTTTCTGTTCGGCGTTTCCGAGGCAAGACAGCAGTAACACAGTCCGTCTGCATCAAACGTCACACTGAGATGAGGGCGGAAAGAGGGTGCCTGCATAACTTCAGCTCTGAAACACTAAAACAGGAGCAGCAGTCTCTCCAGAACCTTTAGGAACCAATTAGCAATAGGCCCAAAAAAAGACAGCACCATTCAGGTTTCACTCCAATCACATAAAAATAAAAAAATGTTCTATTTTTTTCTTTTTGCGTGTGATGGTAACTGTATTTCTTTTTCTGTCTTTAGGTGAGGGAGACGTTGGCTGCAGAGACGGGACTCAGTGTTCGAGTGGTCCAGGTGTGGTTTCAGAACCAGAGAGCTAAGGTGAGAGACACCCTACACCAGTTTAAAATCCGACTCTCCCGGTCTGAAAGAACAGCACCGTTCTGTTTTCGCCACTAAATCACCACAACTATGCGTGTGTTAAACTTATCGCCGCATTCCTCTCGCGAAATGCAGAGAACGAGAGCGAAGAGTTGCAAATCTCGCTTAGTCCTGCATTAAATGTCTACGCCCTCCTCTTTGCTGATGATTATCTCGCGAAAACCTTTGATACTCGACAACGAGGCACGCTGAGATAGAGATTTCAGGCGGTTCACGCAAGGGTGAACAGCGAGGAGCATCCTTTTTAAATTAAAGACAGCATGTTAGTTTTGGGAGTTCTTCACAACTTTGACTCCTTCGTTTCAGATGAAGAAGTTGGCAAGAAGACAGCAGCAACAACAAGAGCAGCAGAATTCCCAGCGGCTCGGCCAAGGTACGACCTTCATATTCTCGGCACCTACGATGGCTATGAGGGGCCTGGCAAATGTTTTCCTACCCCTTGAACCTTTTTTTCTTCTTCTTCTTCTTTGCAATTTAAAACATCCATGCAACATAAAACCATTCATTACTTTCACACCCCTAAATTAAACAATATCCCAGCTGACAGAACATTGTTCCATCCATTAACTGAAAATGGTAATGGTATCTTACATGTGCAAACTTATAAAGCTGTGATGGAATAATTTATCAGAAGAACAAGTGTTAGACTTGTATGTCTATTATCTTTTTTCTAAAATTCGATCTCAGTAAAATGCAGAGATGTTTGTGTTTTCACTGTGACAAAATGTGAAAAATGTTTAAGGATGCATGTATTTGCGAAGCACTTTTTAATTAATCTGACAACATTAAACAATTAAACTACTTTGAGTTTTGATGTTTGGAAACCAAGAACTCAGAAATCCCTCATTACGTAGCTGTGTTGCACTGTAATCAAATTTGTGTTCAGCGATTACGCAAGGATGACAGATTACAAACACGTCAACGGGTAAACAAGAGCACCACAGAACAAAGTTGGAAATTGTTTTCCTGAGGCAAACAAAATAAATGACAGACATCATTTTGTAAAACCGCTGGAAAGTGAAGCGTGGGGGGGATGGGCTTGAGTACTGAGGCTGCGAGACAGCTTTGTGTCCCTCTTGACACTCAGTCAGCCAAAAGCAGTGTTTGTCAAGGGGAATTGTGGCAGAACTACTGTAGGTTACCATGGAAATGCTAACACGGAGACAGGCGAGCGATCTAAGGTATTGGATAGTTGTAGGAGCTTTTCTCAAAAGCAACCGCAGTAGGCAAACAGAGACGGCCCGAGGCGAAAGAACCCTAACCAGCTGTTTTAGACTCTCTATACCAACAAGGGGCCCCCAATAGCACCAGAGTTGTCTATCAAATAAGATTTATTAATGCACATGTTTTTGTAGGCTTGTAAATATATGGAAACCTGGTATAATAATCAATGTGTGGAGATTTGTTGTCATGATTTTGTTCAAATGTGCTTGAAAATGGAAAATGTGTTTTCACAGGTTTAAGGTTATCCACTTGAACTGAAGCCAGCAGCAAATAGTCAACTTAACAGGACTTAGCTTAACTAATGAGGGTAATGACCTGATTGAATTCCTTTATGAATTAGTTCATATTCACTTAGATTTTACTTTTACAAATTGAACAACTGCTCTTTGTTGTATCATGTCGCAGATAAATTACAATCTTGAAATCGAACACACAGTCAGTGCACCCCGACTGTTGTCGTTTTTAAACATAGATGCTATTTTAATTGGACTGAAAAATTGTGTCTTAAAGTTCAAAGTACATGATACTTATAGCGAAGGCTCTTATCTTAAAGTAATCATAGAAAAACTTCAACATAGGAATCATTAAAACTACAAATCCGATAGGAATTCCAGTATGAGTGATGCATCAGTGATAGTTGCGCAAATCGGCCTCACTCTTTTTTATGTAGGATATATACAGTGAAGTCAATCTGCTAAGACGTTTTTCTAAATAAACTGTTTTATTGTTGAACAGGGTGCTGCTTTCGACTGCATCTTTTCATGCTCACCTCAGCTGCAGACATGAGCACAAACTACCAATAATTATGTCAATACTAGGAAATAATGATGGCTTTCCCTGAAATGGTCTCAAACAATGTTTCTTTAAGGCCAAATTGGAGACAGTGTGAATTCTGTTTAATAATTTCCATCCTGTACTCAGTCAATACTGGGACAGAATTATTATCAAAATAAGGAAATATGTTTTTCATGTCTTTATGTTTGCACACTTTCAATGTGGAGCCATCAATGTACAATTCATGGGAGATGGATGTGATTTAAGCGAGGCACAACTGGTTACTATCTAGTTCTAAAGCACAGTCATATTTAGTAAACTAGAATATGTTTTGAGAAGAGGTTTGTTTGTCAGACCTTTAAGCAGGTATTAACACTACTTTTCATGAAGCCCAAATTTCTGGATCAAAAATGTGTTTTTTATTGATCCATTGCAATATTCTGATCTTAAATGTAATTTTTATATAGGCGTCAAATAGAAAATTGTCATAATTAAAATAAAGATTTTGAAAACATCAGTCTGTGTGTAATTAATCTATGTAATGCATTTCACTTAGTGAATTGAGTTACTGCCATAAAACAATATTCATATTCATTCAACATGACTGCAATAATGGTTGGTTATGGTAGATGTATAATGCATACATGTTTGAAAATTGTCAGTGCAAAGAGGATAATACTTAAGGTGAGAATCCATTTGTTTTTTGGGACCCTACTGCCTTGGACTGACACTCGTTATGTCTTTTTCCCCCCCTTTCATTAAAGTTGTTTTATTTAAGTACTGTACATGTTTTTGCTTTTCCATTCGCTGCAGAGGTGATGTCCAATCGGATGGAGGGGATGATGAACTCCTTTACACCGCTAGCTCCCCCTCAGCAGCAGCTGGTCACCATGGATCAGAACGGCTACAGCACAGACCCGTTCCAGCAGGGGCTCACCCCCCCACAGATGCCTGGGGACCATATGAACCCATATGGTGAGCATCCACCCTTCAGCGCTACACGGCACACACACAAGATGAACACATGCCCGTCCCGTAATCAGCCCCACGGCTCCTCTGTGTGGGACATGTTTCCTTGCCACAGCTCCCTGATTTAAGCCGCTCTCCGAGAGGAGCGAGCAGCATCTCCTCCCACATGAGATAACACAACTGTTCCCATAAACTCGCGGGGTTTGAAGTGTGCTTTCAGATCTGTTTAATATGGTTTCGACTCCATGCCTCCACTTCTAAGAGATGCCTTGTCACTGATGATGTTTCCTAATGTCGGCAGAAACATGTGGCTTGGCGTAGACCGCCTGAGATGCACTGCAGTCCGAGGAGGGTGAGATAATGGAGCAGAAGTGGGAAAAGAACAAGCCTCCGATCTCTGTTTGATACGAGACGGAATTAAAATGCAAATAGAGGCAGGGTGGGAAAATGAGTCAATCGGTGTTTGAGTCCACAGGATGTAACTGGAACAGCACATTTCTGAGTGATGTCCTCAACGTGTCCCAGTGGGACCATTTCCCGAAGTTCATAACTTCCTTATAATTTGCTTCCATTTAGTTCTTCGCGGCAGTAAGAAACCAAATCCCTCGTCTCATCACTCTCCTTTGGTTTGGGGAACAGAACAATATTGGCAAGGCATTAAAAGATATCTCTCAAAACGCTGTCCCCATTTTGTGCAACACTATCATTAAGATCCAGAGTGTAATAAAGTTAACTATTCCCCCCAGAGAAATAACACATTGAGGTTTTTATGAAAGGCGTAAACAGTTGCTATTAACCAGATCTTTTAAGAGGGTGCCCCTTGTTTACATGCTCCCTCGCTGTCTTTCAATCGTCCCAGGGAGGGCAGCAAAAAGTGAGCTTTGATGATATCTAACAAAGTCTTCTCGCAATTGTGATGACACACAACAGCTATTTCTCAAAGTGACTATTAGTAATTATAATTTTCCAACTCTGCTATAAATCTTAAATACAAGGTTGCTGTGATTTTATAGTCATAACCCAGTGTTGTTAATTTTTTATTTTTTTCTGTCTGATGTCTCTCCCTCTCAATGGGTAATGCTATTGAGTTCCAAAACTATATTTATATAGTGCTGATTCACAACAACCAACGTCTTAAGTAAATTTACAAGACAGATTCAATTTCTGTACATACGTTCCAATTTGATCCAGGTCATAAAATAATGTAGTCAAGTTCTGTTTATTTTGCCACTTGCTAAAATATTTTCTATTTAAGGAAACCTGTAGTCGATAGCTTCAAGTTGCGGACTTTTCAGCAATCCCTCCTTCTGAATGAGCCTATGGTGACAGAGGGCTGAGTACAGAACTATATCACCATCTAAGCCAGGCTAATGATGATTCATTAAACTCAGGTGCTGGGTGCTTGAAAGTAAAAGTGAAACTCATGGCATGACCTACTTTCTGATTACTTTGTTGTCTAATTTTCTAAACACAAAGGAGCACTCATAGAGAAAGAGATTTCTAGAAATCTCCTCTGTTTTTAGACCGCTGGTAGATTTTTAGAAAGAAAAAAAAGAAAGTGTGTGCCCTGTGTTGATGCAGATGAACATTTTGAATTTCACACCCTTTGATCTCACTACACAATCGTGAGAAAAACTGGAAGCACTTCAAAATTGACACGCTTTTCAAACATTTTACAGAACTTTAGTTTCTTCTAAATCCACTTCACTTCCTCATATTTAGATCTGCAAGACAAATTCTACTCAATACGCCAACGTATATGGAAAAAATAAGAAACAACGTGACAGCAGCTAATGAGCTAATGAGATGCCAGTCAAAGTGCAGAAGTGGCAAGAGCTTAGTTCAGGTGGAAGGAACTAAATGTTACTCCACACTCCTGCTCAGCTGGCTAACGACACATGTTTTTCTTGTTTACAAAAAAGTAAAAGTAGTCCTGTTGCATCAGCGTGCCTGTCATGTCAGTGAATATTAGCTTATTTTTCTGGTGCTACTGTATTGTATTTTTTGCTGTTTGCTTTTGATAATTTGCCTAATAGTTCTTGAAGACTACTACTAAATTTAGTGTGTATATACATGAACTATAGATGTTTTTTTATAGTTCATATATTTAAAAAAACAATATTGAAGCTGTCCTTAAAAATGTCTCAGCAGTAGTATGAAGTATTGCTGCTTTTCTCTTAAGCAGTTACACCATGCTATACATTTTTAGTTAACACCATGTGGTATTTTTTAATCTTACTCCAGAACAGGCTTGCTTTGAATTCTTATGACTGATCGCACCATGTCCTCTCTTCACAGGTAACGATTCTGCGTTCCACGACATAGACAGCGACACATCTTTAACCAGCCTCAGCGACTGCTTTATGGCGTCCTCAGAAGTCAACTCCATGCAGGCCCGCGTGGGAAACCCCATCGACCGCCTCTACTCAATGCAGAACTCTTACTTTGCGTCATGAAACAGAGTGGAACAAAAATTGTTAGCATCAAAAAAAAAGAAACAGAAGAAAAAAAACTGCCCATCTCAACCTACGGCGCCTGGGGTTCCTACACTACTACGGACATGAAGAGACGACCCCTTCCAGCAGCTCCTGGTTACGCACGGAAGCTGACGAAAAGATAGCTAAACCACTTTGATGTAGGAGAGTGAAGAATGGCGGGGACTTAAACAAGACTTAAATATTCTTAGAGATTATTTGGTAGGATTGCTTATTCCTCACTCTTTTCTTTGTTCACTTAAAGAAAACAAGTAGATACGGAAGCCACTGATGAAAACCTGTCAAACCAAATAATACGCTGAGTTTATACAGTGCATGATCAATTGTAAACTAACTTTTTGTAAGCCCCTCACCGCCCTCCCCCTCCCTCCCTGGTTAAGATGTGGTGTTTGGACTATTTCTTCTTCACACTACATGGACTTCCATGTTCACCGTTAGCATTTGATCACTTGCCATAGATTTAGGTATTGTGTTAATAGTATATAGATGCAGCATGTCTGCAAGAGTGACTGTACATTTGTGTGTGTATGAGCGTTTGTGACGAGAAAGAATCGTGTAGAGGAGTAAAAACAAAAAAAAAATAAAATAAAATAAAGAGGCGGACGTGTAGGATCAGTGAACTGTAAATAGTTTCCCCGGACAAATTGGATGTGCATGTTAGAAATGGAAAGCATTCTATTTATTTAACTATAACAGGCTCTTGAAGGTACATATTAAACGTGAAAAGCTTTATTTAAAAAGGACGGCTTTTTTTGGAGCAGTTAGTGAGTTCACGAGAATCACATCGCATCTGTATGCCATTTTTAAATATGAAGATTAACCCTTATGGTTTTTTTTTTGTTTTGTTTAGATTTTTTCTCCCAGCCAAGCTGTAAATGAGCAACATAGCTATTTATTTCATACAGACATTTTTTTGTGTCATTGTCCAATGTACATTCTCAAAATGTTCAAGTTGCTAATTGACCAAAGTTGACTGGTTTTATGAATAAACAATGTCTTTTTTTTCCCGATAACATTAAATAAATGCCATCTGTGACCATTTACATGTTAATGGTGTTAGCCCAGTATTATTTGTGTGACTGAAGAGCTCTATTAAAGGTCTTCCAATATGTCAGATTATTTTCATTTCTGATATTGGTGTACCTGTCATGTCAGGAAATGATATGAAATATTCCCCTTCATTTTACATTGGCATTCAACATGAAAAAATAGATACCTTTACTCTTCACCTGGCTTATAAGGTAAACAGATACCCAATATCAGGGTGGTAGCTTGATTATTGTGACTGCTCATGGTTGTCAGCCTCACAGAGCTTTCAGAAGTCATAAATCAATCCATTTGGTCAGCCGTCGGCCTGAATACCGAAGCAAGTTCCTGCTCCGGTGTGTGACACGTCCATACGAGAATGAGGATACAGAGGAGTAAATATTTTATGCAGCGCTTGTGAGGTCAAGGAAGTTCAGGTGACACACCAATACAGCTGCACACTCCACCTATAACCCCTAGGGCTGTCAGGCGGCTGACTTGAAGAACCACCTGGGAGCTCTATCTCTCTCTTGACAGCTTTTCATGTGGACAGGCAAGCGCCCGCCTACTGTCTGTGTAGTCACGTGCGTAAACCGACAAAGTTTGTGCTGAAGAAGTTCAAATAACTAATTCCACACTAATGCATGAACTTAGTCATTTTGACTACATTAACTGATTTTAAGGTAGCGACAATAAAACTGTGAGTAAACTCACTAAATGTCTATTTTCCTGTGATTCCTGTGAGAGTAAACTAAAGCCGCCTTTAAAGGAATGCAAATGTTATTTAATTTTCTATGGTCACACACAATATTACGCTTAATAAAACGAAAAGGTTGCTTTAAAAAAATATATACGCCCCATTCAGTTACCCCAATTTTGGAAGGGGTAACTTTTGGAAGTTACCCCTTCCAAAATTGAACAGCTATGGTAGATTGAAATTAATTGGATTTGACTTGGATCGTAAAGCTCAGAATTTGCGTTCTAGCTGCATCGGGACTTACTATTGTTTTGTTGCTAACTATGGTAGCAATAAAAGCTAATAAAAGTATTTTTTGTTTCATCTGTTCGAACACTAAAGGAACATGTAGTAGTACCATGTGTATCACTGGTTAGATAGGATGAAAACCAGCAGAAGTTAAAAAAAATGTTTCTTACTGCAACTTCCACATTTGTTTCATGTGTGTTTGCTATATTGAACATTAAGAATGTTTGCAATGACCACACAAAAAGTACACACTGGCTATCTTGAAATACAAACAACAAGCAAAACCATGGGAACGCAAAATCATTTACTAAAAAGAGAGCATTTGCTATCTGTTCGGTTTGTTAGATCCATACCAGATGTCAAGCAGCAAATGTAGGTCTGAATTATAAGTGTTCAGGCTGCCAAACATTTCTTACATGGTTATGGAGAACCACTTGCTGCTGCCAGTGTAGCACACAATCAGTTTGCATCTTGCTGTGTCTTTTCATCACCCACATGTTGGATATGGGCTCACTTTAATTCATACAGACAAAAAGCAGGGCTATGTAGCCTGGTTAGGACGTGAGCTAATTCTGAATTCATTTTTTTTGTTTTTTCCCAAGTAGTCGGAGCTGGAAACGTCACACCTGAGTTTAGTTCTAAGCAAAGAAAAACGATGGGATTGATGTAGTTGCTCGATGTGGAACTCGGGGCTTTCAGATGTCAGAGTTCTTCATATTTTTATGTATGAAGATCCAACCTCCAATTCTACCAATATTGGCAGTTTAGCACCTTAACGCCAGATATACAGTGATAGTGATTCACAGTCCAAAAATAGTTGGGCCTTGTAGCTTGACTGCTATGTAAGACATGAGCTAAATAGACAAAATAGCTTTGTGTACACACACGTGTCCCTTTGTACGACATGGGCTCCAGGAGGACAATGGGCAGGTTTGCATCAGGTTTCTTGTTTATATAAGGATTAATCTGTGAAAGACGGAGTAAACACGAATAACAAAGAATCCCATTTACAGTAAACATAGATAGGGCTGCCATGCACACGTTGTGTTTGTGTGGAATAGACAGTACAATTGGCTTAAACTGGTCCTTTTCAAGGCAGCCAGGTGAGATTACAGAGAGGTGTTTTGGTGGAGGGAAAGACTGAAGACCCTACCGCTGACAATGTCGAGTAAAAGTGAACGTAGATCTAAAAGGAAAAATTCTCTCACATTAAAACTTTGGCTATGATTTATTGTTTCTTATGGTTTTGAAGTTCCACGTTGTATTTTAACTATAAAGAATTTGAAAACAATAACCTTTTTGTCATTCAGTTTAACATTTTTGAGAAATGTCAGTAAATGTGATAGTTTAGAAACTTAAAAAAAAAAACTCTATGTTGCACTACCATCTATTGATATGCACAGAAATATTTGATGCTTTTACCAGCAATTTTGTTGTTGTTGTTTTTTTTAAATAAAATATATAGCAAGAACCCGGGCACTGGATTAATGCAGTAAACTTGCTTTGCTTTGCAACCGTCTCATAAGGGCAAAATTGTCGATATTTTACACACAGAGGAATGAAAGAGTAAATCTCGATTACTTGCATGGAAAGAGTTTTTCAAGTGAGAAGCCAGGAGAGGACTACACCTCTGCTGCTAAGCTACTAGCCTACAGTGTTTACTCCTTGCTGCACACATGGCACATTTGATCTAAAACCACCTCGGTTGCGCTCATCTAATAACTGCTAGATTTCAGCATCGCATGGCCAAGAGAAATTGTTCATATGGACAGGAATGTCTGGGACCGGCTACTGAGAACTGCAACTGAAAAATCGGTAATGGTGGAGGCATTCATCATGACAGAGCTCCCGACTTCAAACATTATTGTCGGACTAACGAGGATGTTGACATAACGTACTGATGTAGACGCTCTGGCCAAACTGAAGTATGGGTTTGGCTATTTCAAACCACTTATTACAGAACAGTCTGTTCTTGGCTCCTGTTTGCATCATTGTTACCAACATAAAAGTGCAAATGACTCAATCTTGTAGGAACACTTTACATCTCTTTTCTGCAGTAGATAGCTTTGATAGATGTTAACCGCTTAACCATCATTAACCAGTGACAGTGGTCAATGGCCAAGGAGTTTCACCCAGCCACCTGCTTTGAACACATCAATAACTACAAAGTTAGAAAACCATCAGCTTTTACTATATAGGTTTCACTTTTAGTTAAAAGTACCAGTTTAACTCCCCACTTACTCATACCTCCTGTACAGACATGCAACAATATTTAAAAGATTTTTTTTTCTTTATTGCAGTTGCATTAAACAGTACTTAAAGTAATTGCTGAGCTCATCACACAGGTTCACCACATGGTTTGGATCCAGTGACTAAACTGGCAAAAGAAGAAGGTTGGTGTTTGTATCTGCCGAGTCATTTCTGTCTTTAATTGGCAATTCTGGATCGTTATTCTTCTGAAAGTGATCCAAACCGTTTTCAATTTTCTGGTAGTGTCTACCAACTTTTTTTTTATTTTCAAGAGTTCATCATAGGTTGTTCTTTAACAAACTTCACAAAGTCTTTTAAAGGGAAACAGGCCCCCATTATCATATACTGTATCCACCTGGATACCCTTGACCATGCCTTCTGTTATACTAATCAAAGCAGTAGAAACTATACAGGAAGTCAGTCACAAATAATGCAGCTAACCAATAATTTCATTTCTTTAAGTGGGTGGGTTTTGTAATCATGTTAGTGACAAATTCTGTACTCTGTGATCTTAATCTCACCTAACCAAACCTCATAGTTCTAGTTAGAGGTCTGGTATGTTTGTGTTGGTAGGGCATAAAAAGATTTTTTGTTGTTGTTGTTTGTTTTCTGGTATGTGGCCCAAAATCCAGGATACCACTCAGTGCTGCAGTTAGTAGGAGAAATATGAGTTATTGTGTTGTTTGTTCCAGGTGCTCACAGCCTGTTTTTAACTATTGCTCTGACTCACATGGGAAGTTTTGAGATAATCTGATCCACTTCAACCTTCCTCTTTCGTTTGAGAGACGGGATCTGATTATCTCAATTATTGCTGAAAGGAAAATCAAGCAAGCACATATTTACTTATATGTACAACCTCATTTAACTTGCCAATCCCCATAGTCAGTGTTTGTCTCTTGCTCAAGTCCAATTTGAATTCGTATTTCTAACTTGCAACATCACCGTGAACCTCAGCATAACAGTTCAGTACATCTACCTCATTTTTAAAATGCAGTAAAACTTGGACAAACTTTTAATTTGCACAGAAAACAATACTTAGTTGTCACCAGATATTTCTATGCAGTGTCTGACATTAGAGCAGCTGAGATGATCAAAAATGATTCTGTTTTCTAAATGACAGAAATATTGATTTATTTTTTTTAAATTTGGTCAAATTAGAATTAGAATTGCCTTTTACTGTATGACTTGGGCCAAATTTAGGTCTATTCCTCTTGACAGAAATTGTGAAACTGTCAATGTTTAAGCCAGCCTTGCCCATAGAGATGTTTTTTAAAGATTTCTTCAAACATTTTCTGCAGCACTCAATTTTGGGTCTTTGCAAAAACTAACTTTGCTGTCTTAAAACCTCCTTGTGTTTAATTTGGTGGTATGCTTATGCTCCGCCTCACACTTCGCCTCAGTTGCATGGTAAAATCTGATAGCTTATATTTATAAATATACCCATATATTTATTAAAACAGCTTGGATTTCACAAAGAGAAATTTGTTGTGAATTATTTTGAAAGTATGGAAGTTGTGGTCATCCTGTTGGTGTGTTGTGATCTTTGTAGATTGACTGCACACTTGTTCTGCCATCCGGAAACAGTTGACTTTGTTCTAATTTTGCTGGATGCTGAAGCAGAGGTGCGGCGCACTGCACCACCTCAATGGTTTCTTCCACTCCAACTGGCCTTACAATTCAGGACTTGTCACACTATAGATTATAATACTCTCTCTCCACAGTTCTCTTCCTGAAATCTTACCATATTTCTTGATATTTCCATAGTTTCCCACAAATAAGTAGTGTGTTACTGTTTAACTAAAATTCTGTGCTAAATTTATCAGAATAATGATATCAGGATCTAGGCTTACTCAAAATTTCAACAAATTCTCTTGAAAAAGTGGCAAACTAAGTATCCTAAGATACAAAAAGTGTCACAAAGAGGGTAAAAGCTTATTTTTTTATTCATTTATTTTTTAAAGGTGAATGTAAATATGTGTTTAAAGCTTCATAAATCCTAATGTAATGATGTTCTCATTTGGAAAAGGCCACTAGCTTTGCGCATGTAGAGCTATATTAGATTTGTCTACGCTCTAAATTCAGGTGTTGAATATAGAGAAGCAGGGGAAGGAGACTGGAGTGAATCAAATTTACGGATTTCAAAATGCTTATTGGATTAGCTGTTCAGGAGGCGTCCCTTTACACCTCCTGCTTTCTTATTTTCTTATTTTCTTTTTTTCTTTTTTCCACTGGCTTCCGACTTTCCGCAGTTCATGCCCCAAGTCAAGAAAACTGTCAAGAAAATGAATGAAAGTCATCTATGCTGCCACTTATTCACCGGCTCTCAGTTGGACGTGAATCCACTGAAGAGGCTGAGGTAAGTGTGGCCTCGATATGAAAACAGCCACCCCCGAAACCTGAGCTGGAGACACACAAACTCACGGCAAGCCGAGAGTCGCCCTTCAGAGCACTGTTCACACATTTACTCTTCTGCACTTCTGGCACCACAGAGGAAATGAGTCTAGTGACAATATTTTCATTAGATAACCAAAATCCTGAAATTTTCCAACCAGAGACACAATTGTAAGTTTGTGATTCAGTTACACCGCTAGCCTCTCTCGCCGAGCACATGGAAAAACACATGGAGCTCAGTTTATTGTTCGGGGTAATTTAAAGCAAAATTCTGAGTGGCTAGCTAATAAAAGCACAGCATGAACTAGGACAGAAGCTGCACCCTCTCTTCATCAGATCCATTCCACCAGGCTGTGCAACATGTAGTTTCAACCGGCCATTGTTTTTGGATTTATTGTGGCTGTAATTGACATTCCAAATTGGCGTTTCTCAACAGTGCATTCATAACAGACCGATATTACATTTTAACTAACCCAACCCAATTAATTGTTGCCTTGCCAAGCCTTTCAGACACTTGTGGCTTCAGCACAGTCTAGATTTCTTTTCATGATTTTGCTGGGTTCACAGGAGTTCACAGCCAGTCTCCAGTGGGAACCGGGGGGAGCTTATGGGTGTTTTCATTGGGCATTTTCCATGCCGTGTGGTTAATTGTTAAGGGAGACTTTTAACCAACGTCTGACACATATTCTTTGAGCCTCGAGGGCCTGTGTATAATCAAATCAGAGCCTGAACCGCAGTTTGGGCCGTGGTGAAGGGGTCGAGTCAAACATCCAAGCATGCCCTCACAGCGGCGTCATACTTTGTTCTGTCAGTCAGAAACATGACACACTCCTGCCACTGGGTGAGGTGTCATTTGTCTGCTACGGATCCAACAAAGAAAGGGGATTCTACTGTAGGACGCTGCCACGCTGAAACATTTTTGTTTTCGTTTTTGTAGAAAAAAATGGTTAAAGTTTCTGACATTCACGCCAGATTTTGAAGAACAATTTCACTTTTTAAGGAAAAAGGCTATCCACTAGGGCCATTTGTGGAAATTTGATTTCACTCTTCTAAAAGGATACAAACATCCATCTCACATGTGCCCAAAACATCTTGAGGATCCTCAAGAGTCTTAGGGAAATATTCTGTAGATTCACAAGACCAAAGCAGAACTTTTTGGAGGGTGTGTCCCGTTATATTGATACCGCATGCCAGAAAACATCGTACTGACAGTCAAACACGGTAGTGGTGGTGTGATGTTCTGGGGCTGTGTTGCTTTCTGCAGGACCTTAATGATGAGCTGTAATTGAATGAACCGTGAATCCTTTCTCTCAACCAAAACAAATTTGATGGCCATCACTTTTGACCTTAAGCTAACGGTGACTTGGGTTATCTTAAAAATTAGAAGAGCACCTTTGTGGAAACATAACAACAACCCAGCAATATTTCCCAGCCGCATACCTTCAAAGTTCGCAACGAGATTTGTCTGGTAGATCGGGACAAAAAAAAAGGAAAGGAAACCACAACAAAGTCTGAAGCACTGTCAAGGTGAACTCAGTAAAATTATCTCATTCTGTGGAAGCGGTGACCATTTGAACTTCTCCTCCTGAGACATGTAAACACATCGCAGCGACTGCTTTCCTGCCTCCCACCTTTGTTCCTGTGCTGAGAAAGAGACAGTGTGGGATTCAGTTCTCGGTGCCCAGAGGTACGCACAGAGCCCTGGATAGAGATCAGTAATCCCCACCACTATTGGAGTCCATGTGTTTTGGCTTTCATTTTTCTGCATTATTAGTGCTTATTGGTACATGGTCTAGGAATGTGGCCAGGGTGTTTGAAGTCAAGGAGGAAAGTGATGCCAGGGGCATTAGCTGAAGGAATGATGACCTTAAGGTCTAAACACAAGCCAGTACGCCTAACCTCCAGGAGCCTCTCCCTTCATGTTGGAATCCAAAGTCCTGCACTCTTTCCAACCTCCGGCACATGGGACGTTACAAATCTGTGATTTTGTCCCATAGCTGAGTAATGCCACTGATATAACATCTCCGTATATATTATATATGTGAGCAAAAGAAATCTGTAGCAATATAATTACACATCACCTACCATTCAAAATCCATGGTTTCATGTAATTTAGACGTATCCAAGGGTTTGAAAGTACATTTTACACAAGTGATTCAGGATTGCCTTTGTCTATCTTCATAAGTAATATGATGGAATATGTGGTGTACACTTGAGGTTTGATGTAAATAATTTTAAGTGCCGTGGTGTGGCTGTGGTGCATAGGTAACATGTGCAAACGATGTAAGGAGGTCTCAGTCTTCAACGCAGCTGTCACAAGTTTGAGTCCCGACCCGTTGACCTTTGCTGCATGTCTTTCCCGTGTCTCACAACCCACTTTCCTGTTAACTCACAGCCAAATAAAGGCCACTAGAGCCAAAAAATACCCCAAAAAATGTTTTTATAGCTTTTAAATGGTAGAATCAGTGATGTCAGAAAATTCTAGTGTAATTCTGGTGTAATTTCTTAAAACCTTGCCTGTAGGAGGCGCCTGGCACTCTAGATGGAGCAGAGGCAACGTATCCTTATGCACAAATAACATGTAAGTTTAAAGACAATATTGAAAAGAGAACTAGTGTTTCCAGCAGCACACTTCAATAAACTGTTTTCATCTTTCATATTTCAGGCAATAAGAAAGATTACTTGAAAACTTCAGCTACATTTAGTGGGGTATATTAAAGTCACTGTTTGTCACAATAATAAATTAATGTCATAGTTAAACAAATGCAATAGTCAATATGATCTATTACTTTTGGTTATAGTCAGGATGTTTGTTGTTTTGCTATTTTAAATAAAAGCAGTTCAGCAGATTACACAATAGTTTTTATTTTTGCATAAAAACAGCAATACTATATTATAACGTTATATCTTACTGTTAGAATGTCACACTGACCAATGCCTCATTAAAAGTAGTCCTTTGACTTTATTTTATCTTATTTTATTTTGTAGTTCAAGGAAAGACAAAAGTTTTGAGAGTTTATGCTCACTGAGATGTTAACCGGTCACTAAATTTAATAATTCGAGATCTGTTTTAAGTAGACTTAGAAATGGTTTAAAAGCTGATCTGCTGCAGGAAGGCGCACCAAGACTTTCTGAGGTGAAATAAATTAAATATACATCTTAGCATGACTGGAGAAATAAAATGAGAATGAGAAAAAAAAAAAGGAAACGTTGCAAAAGGACAACCCTTGATTGGAGAAAAAATAAGCATGACAGAGGGAACAACACAGCAGAAAAAGAAATAAATATGGTTTCTGTTTGATCAAATGTGAGTTTTTAAGTACAACATAGACAAAATTAATGAAATGGCTAAAGGAATTGTTTTAAAAAAGAGAATATGTAAGCGGTTCAAAAGTTCAGACTGGCCTCACCTCAAGAGTACAGTTCAATCTTTGAGCATTATTCAGCAACTTCACTGAAATATAAACACTATAATGTTCTGAAAACTGAGAACCAACCAGACAGGTTGAAGAACATTGTGCTTTTTCAGAGAGGGTGGTCAGGTTGTCTGCTGCAGCTTTTCAAAACATTTCAGTTGAGGAATGAAGAACTTTTGTCTGTTTAGACATGAGTTTAGTATGTGTCATAGCATTTTTATCCATATTTTATCCATATTTATCCATATTTGCGCACAGTCTGGTTTGGTCTGGTTTAAGACACTAGAACTGAGCCTCTCATGGAGGAGTAGCTCTGCTACAATAGTTCTGATTTGTTCTTTTTCCAGACTTTTATTCATAACTTGTTTTGTTTTTTGGCCTTGTGCAGCTGGAAATGTATCGTGATGAATAACCATGGCAACAAGCTATTGTTTTCACAACTGGGAGCAGCTGATTAGCATCTCAAAAGGTCAAATAATACCCAAACTTTGACCTTCAAATCCCAGAGGAGTTAAAAAGGAGACTTCAGAGATGCAGAACAGGACCAAGGAGCAAAGAGAAAAGGAGGAAGTTCAAATCATTTCTTCCACCGATCACAATGGACAAGAATCACATCTCCTACTCCAACATCTCTCTTCCTGGCTTTCTAACCATAAAGCCAGACAGAGATTTAAAGGGGACCGACAAAATTGTCAAAGGTGGATTTGCGGTGTTTGTCCAACAACTGATGGTGTCATCCAGAGCATGAAATATCATTTCTACTGTCCATTTATTGAGCTGATAGAATGTAATGACAGTCATTAGACTGTCACACAACAACCGTCTTCAGTCAGAGGCCTCGTCAGATTTATTATAAGACCGACTGCTGCGCAGCATCACCATCCACAACAACTCTACTCTTTGAAGATACTTGGATAATACAAGCTGCAACAACATTCAGTTTCCCTGAATTGCATTATTTTTGCTCAGTCTCTTCCTGAAAATCTATTTTAGATTTTTCTTTTCAATTTCGCCTGAAAATTCAAACCCAGCTCAGGTTTATGTGATTAAATACCATTCCTTGGTGACATTCTTCTGGGGGAATCCTTTTGAGACCAGAGAAGATGCTGCTCACACAGAGATTGCTTCCTTTTTACAGAGAAACGCCCTTTGGCATTTGCAGACCCTATTGAATCTCCGTTGTACATTCTCCATCACTGGTTATCAAAGCTGCCAATAGTCTTACTCGGGTTTTGGGTCGATGCTCAAAGGGTTTATCTTTGAGTCTTTCTGAATTTATCTTTGAGTCTTTCTGAATTGCAACATTTGCTGCTAAATGATGGTCTCTGTGAAAATGGGTTAATAATTACAGTAGCAACTCCAAAATCTTATGACTGGAGAAAAAATCATCTGGAGTACTCTTTGTGATCACTG
Source organism: Brachyrhaphis roseni (assembly GCA_903066815.1). NCBI lineage: Eukaryota > Metazoa > Chordata > Actinopteri > Cyprinodontiformes > Poeciliidae > Brachyrhaphis > Brachyrhaphis roseni. The sequence goes on from CAEFZY010050824.1 coordinate 77,573, forward strand.
CTGCAGCACAGGCCTACTGTTTTCCAAATTACTGAATTTTGACACTGAGATGAAAGTTTTGCTCAAACGTCGAATAAGCAGCCCCCTCCCACTAGATGGATTTAACAAAACATTACCTTATTCACTGTTCTCAGATGTCTTTATTGTACAATTCGAATTGTCTTCCATCTACAGTCTGTAGAGTCCCATCTAAATGAAGCATCTCAGAGATGTGTGATATTTCAGAGTTTTCCCCTTTTCTGTTGTCATCATCTCTGTTTGTGAACTCTTATCTAAAGTCACAATGGGTCCTCAATCCATCTTCCTTCTGAAGTTTGAAGTGAATCATTGGAGAAAGGACAATGATTCATCGATAATGTTTGAAAAGATGCTAGGGTGGTTACTTCAATTAAAATATTCACAGCAATGTAACATGCATGTCTTTTTCAAGAGAGACCTGGCCAAGAACACCCACTGTTACAAGATACAAACTAAAAAAGTTTGAAGGAACATCTTACAAGAAAAAGGCCAAATTTAAGATTAGTCTTCAGTTAAAGTCTATTACAGAGCCTTAAACTGTCACTGAAAGACAAAAAGCAGGACACTTTAGCACGGTTCAGGACCTAACGGTGTACTTCACAAAATTCATGGGCTCATGAAGAAAGAATATTAAGTGGAAACATTGACATTAGGAAGTTAATTCTTAGAGGCAAATGGGATTAGCTACAGGGTGGCTTAAGGACAACAAAGTCAAAGTTTGGAATGGTCGTCACAAGGTCAATCTTAGTCCAATAGCAAAATGTGGGAGCAGAGTGGAAATTATGTGTATTAGCAAGAGAGTCTCCAAACATGAATCAGTTACACCACTTCTGTCAGCAGGAATGGACTGAAACTCCATCCAACTATTGTGAGAAGGTTGTGGAAGGAAACCCAAAACATTTTGACCTGAGTCATACAGTTTTAAGGCTAGTCTGTCAAATAGAAGAAATATATTTATAGAAAGTAATAAAAGTTCTCCAATAAAATGTTTCTCTACTGTTTATGTCTTTTAGCAGAGAGAAAATGTAGTCCTAGTTGACCTGAGAGAGGAAAACTGTGGTCTGATTTAAAAGTAGGTTAGGTGTCATTTTATATTGTATACAGCTGTATCGAAGAAAATCACAATATTATTGAAAAGTTGATTTATTTCAGCGACTTGACTGGAATGCATTATATGGGTTAATTACACACAAACTGATTTCAACCCATTAATTCAGTTAATTATTTAGATTTTACACTAACTATCCTTGATTAGTTGGAAGCATAGATATATACATGCACACACACACACTGGCTCTCTTTTGAGTTAGACAAAAATCCGCAGACCTTCTCAGGTGATCGTCACATATAAAACAGTTCAAGTTAAGCGCTGTTTTGCTTCCCACTGAGTAGTTTTCTGTACATAGAGTGATAGTTTAATTTACCTTTGAGTGGACGTGTCCGGCAGATGTCAGCTTTGAGTCCGCAATAAGTCCACCTCGAGAACGAGCGGACCTTCTGGGGGCCTTCTGGCACAATGTCTTTAATTGTTGAAACACCTTTTACAAGTCAAACTGGTGATATCCTCATGTTGACAAGACAATGGGGTAAAACATTAGACTCAGCAGAGCTTAGAGCTATCATTGCTAGCGTACGTTGCATCCAAGTTTATCTCCCATGTCGTTAGTTCCTTTATTAGTTCATAATCAGCTATTCAGAACCCTCCTAAAAGCTGCTAATTTGTATTGAAGACCAGAATCCACATCACTATTTATTTTGTTTAGATTAGCCTGTACTTTGGTCATTTTGCTTGGATGCTAGCATTTTTTAGAACAATGAAACTGGATTATTTAAGTTAACCTCCAGCCGCCAGAAGCTTATGCACAATTGTTTTACATTCCGAAATGCCAATGGTCACAAAAATAGTATACTAACTCCCACATGCTTATGGTTGATCTCATTTGAAAGCTCTTTTCTTCTAGTTTCTGGAGATATGTGTATGAACTCTGTAGGTGGTTCACAACTTGAGTTA
>CAEFZY010050828.1:0-19185 GCA_903066815.1 Brachyrhaphis roseni
TATACATATATAGTTCCCTTTTTCTATATTTGTATAGTCTACATTGGGCCTCTTTAGATCCAATTTAGATTGGATCTAAAAGTGGCCCAAAGAGGCCCAAAGTGGAAGTTCAATCCTTGTGGTTCCAATTCCAGACGTTCATGAAGATCTGATCTGATGGAGCTGCGGCTTCACGTGGAACCTGAATACTTTATAATCCTTGTGCGTTGCTTGGAAAAGGGGCATTTATTTTTTAAGTAACTCTGCAAATGTTCTCTCTTCATTTCATCCTTCATCGGCTGAAGACAGGTGAAACATTTTCAGACCTCACACATTCCCAGCAACATACACATACCCTAACTCTGACTCTGTCACATCCAGAACTCCGATACTAGAGGCGCTCACGCAGCCACACGCTTCCATCGCTGGTTAATTACAGGCGCTGGCGAAGAAACGGCAGCCATACATAGTCAATGAGAGCAGGCGAACAATGGACACAGACAGGATGATTGCTGTAAATAAAAGGCTGGAAGTGGAGCAAGGGAGGAGGAGACCATGCTTGTTGGCACATGGAGGGATGGAAATAACCAGGGCAGAGAAGAAAAGGAAAAACTTTGTTTCCACAAAGGAAGAGCGTTCACTTGGAATAAAGCGTCTGATTTATTTATTTTTATATATATAGCTATATATATATATCTGTCTTTACCAACAGTTGTTTAGAAATAAAAACATCGAATACACTTGAATTGAAAAAAAAAAGTGAGTAAAACTTAGGAAACTAATTTAGAAGGTTAAAAAAAGTTGAAAATATTTACTATTACAATCATGTCCAAATTACCCAGGTGGTATAAATTACTGCTGTATATACTGTTATACAAAAGTATTTAACTTTCTCATGTTTCAACCACAAACTTAAGAGGCAGTATTATGTAAAATTGACTTTTTGACATTTACATTATATTGTAAATGTATTCCCTCATCAAAAACATACCTGCAGAGTTGCTTTGATTCTTTCATACATGTTTGAGAAATCTTTTGGTCTCCATGGCAACCATTCAAGTGTACAAAACGGCTGCTCTCACCGAGCCTTTTCCATGCGGCTTCTCCTCAGAGTCTCGCAGAGCAGCCCTCCCCCCTGCAACTCCTTCAGACTAGCCAGCAGCAATTAGCAAACACCTGGTGGAACTGCACATCCACCAAGCTCATCTTACAAACTACTTTTCAGTCCAACACTAGTAATAAAAAAAGCGCTTAATGGAGAAATGTTAATGTGACGGCTTCCTGAAGGCAGCGTGTTGGAAAGAGCAGGTGACATTTGCTAGACCTAGGTGTAGATAACACAAACAGAATGGCCTATTCAAAGTCAAGATCTAAATTAAATCCAGAATATGTGGAAAAACTTATATATTCATATATATGTACTCTTTTAGCTTTTTTATTATTATTTTGAATTTTGCAAAGGAGAACAAGCAAAAACATTTTCTGAATATAAGTTGCATCACAGAAGACAAATGTCAGATACATGTCTCTGGCAACTTTTTTGTTTTTATTTGTAAAGAAAGAAATATAACAGCACATGTATCATTTTTGTTCATACACATAAAATAAAGTCAAGTTTTGTGCTGCAACATAAGAAACCGTAAAACTTTTGCAAGGCGCCATGAATCACCGGGCCAACCTGCTGATTGTTTTGGTTCCTCTTTAATTGGCACGGTCCCTCTCTGTGACCCAAATGTTGGTTTAACAAACTGAGGACAAAGTTCAGCTTGATTCTCTTCAGAGTTCAGTCCAGTTCACTCCATTATTTTAGTTCTAGTTCACAACAGAGGCCATCTCAGGACACTGGATAGAGAAAACCAAAGTTCAATTCTGATCCCATTAGATACAATCCAGCTAATCCAGTTCAATCCCAGGTCATATAACTGTAGTTATTTCATAGCTAAATGCTAAAAGTCATCTAAATGGAGAAACAAATAGATAAAGTTGAATCTGTACATTCAATCCTTAGTTTCACACAAGCAGCATCGAAGAGGAAGAGTGTCTGTATAACCGTAAAGTTACGTCTCTAAATTGCATTTGTATACATATATCTTAAAAGAGTTATGTAAAAAAAAAAAAAAAAATCAATATATTTTTAGCTTTGCATCATGTTAAAATTGTATTCCCTCATCAAAAACATACCTGGAGTATTGCTTAGATTCTGTCATGTATGTTTGAGAAATCCTTTAATCTCCCATGGCAACCAGTCAGCAATGCAAAACACCTGGTTCGACCAAGCCCCGCCTTCTTGGACAAAACTCCTCCTCTGAGCTGCAGTTTCCAAACTTCAGAGCTAGTACCTCACAGAGCAGCTCTCCTCCATGACTCGTCCACTCAGCTCCTTCAGACTAGCCAGCAGCAATTAGCAAACATCTAGTGAAAGTGAAAGACCAAGAGGTTTTAAAGAAACAGACAGCCAACATCAGCGCGTTAAATTACAAAATTAAATTTCTTTTAAGTCATGTTTCATATATGCAGAATTTTTATAATAACTAAAGGTAACATTGTTACTTGATTGTGCTATAAAATGGCTCTATGTGGCTGGAAAACATACAATATTGCCCTTGTAATAGCTCTTTCACCTATGGTATTAAACCCAAATGGAACACCTAAACGTTCTGCCTTTGAACAAACTAAAGATATGAAAATACCACTTATGTCACATTATTCTGCTGCAAATAAGCTTTTCTCTGATAATCATATGGTTTTCTATTGTATTTTATCTCATTTCCACATTTAATGCCATGTCTTTGGTTACTGAAGGCCATCAGTATTCTGTGTTCGGTCTGCCGCTACAACAAAGCTCCTCTCTTGAAACTTGTGTTTCAGGATGTTTTGGAACAAAACGTGGGCATTTATTCCCCCAAGGTCCAATATGTCATAAAACACAGCAAAGGGTCATTATTATATACGACAATTTACTGAATATTTGTTTGCCCACATCGTAGTTTGCCTCGTTGAAATATTGCACAGATTCTTGCTTTGGCTTCGTTCGACCGCCGATGTTCACCCCCAAAACCCCTCCTATGCACACAGTTCTAAAAATACAGACATTTTTGCGGGACTTTCCTGATAAATGATCAGCGTTGGATCTATATTTCGGCACATTCTTGAGAACACTCATGACTATTGTGTTAAAAAGGAACAACAACAAAAAAAATGCAGAAGTCCATTCATTGAAAAAAAACAAAAAAAAAACTGTTTCCTTGGTGTCTGGAGAGATTAGGTGACGTCCGTCCATTTCAGAGAGTTAAATAATGACCTGGACTGGCTGACAGGTCCTGATGTTTTATCCTCCTGTTGTCAAAGATGTTCACACAGACAAAGTATGTGTTTTCTTATTGGGTGGATCCGTACTAGGATAGCACAATATTAGAATAGAATATATTTGTAAATATTATAATGTGGAACTTACGATGAATCCCTGTTTTCCTGCCTTTTTCCTACTTATAAATCGATTTTAGATATTAATTAAATTAACTGTTTATGACTGTTTAATTTCTTGGAAAGCGTAATAAATTGTGTGGGATAATACACCCAACTACTGAACATTTTTACTTCATCACTTGTAGCTTCGGCATCGTTGAAGTTGGACTTCAAAATCTTTATCAGAAATAAAAATGGCAGATTTGCAAAACTGGCTAGCTGGAAGTTCACGATCTTAGCCGTTCCTGTAACCTAATTGTTCAGTTTTCTCTGTAGTTTCTATACAGAGTACAGAGAAAAAATATGACCCAAACAGAATATAAAATATCTGCGCCGCACCAAGAGAGGCTGAATTCAACTTTTCTGCACTGCTGGCAAATCCAACTAAGCAGCAAAATTTATTTAAGGGCTAAAAAAAAGTTTTTTGTGTGATTTGTCCCGTTTTAAGAAAAGAAAGGCAGGAAAAAACTTGATTATCAGATTTGATTTGAAAAAATCCAAGATTTTATTTTCAAGACACGTTCCCAAAACTTAGTGTTTCTGTGACATTTATCACCTAGCTAGTGTCAGATCGTATGGAGTATGTGCTCAATAATTCTACAAAATTTAAAACGGTAACATCAGCAACCTGATGTAGAAGAGTCTCTTTTCATAGACGGAGGAAGCATCAGGACTGATGAGGAGATGGATGGAGCTAAATATAGGACAATCTTGTTACAGGCTGAAAAAACCCTGAAACTGGGGCAGGCATTCACCTTAGTCACATCTACCACAGCTAAGGAGCTTCCAGCTCATAACCTCACATAAACTCACATATTAGTTTATGCAGAATAAAGACCGTCTGCCGCGGCACTAATTCATAAAATTCAGCATGATGACGCTTATTTTTTCACAAGTAGGTTTATTTTGAAACCTTGATGTTGCAAGCACTCCAGTTAATGAGTTTCATCTCAACGAAACCCATCAAGTACTTTCAGTCACCTTGGCTACATGAAGCACCGAGCGCTCATCCCCAAACAGTCATTAGGTCCTTCCAGCTAAAAAGGGTTTGGCTCAGGAATTGGTAATCGTTTTACCTGTCCTGGCCTTCTAAGTCTTGACATCTATGCCCCGGGAGTGTCAAGTCTTAAACTACTGGTATCACCAGCCAGTTGATGCGGAGATGCACTCTTTCTTATTGACAGGCCTTGTTATCCTCCGGTGCCACTTGGCCTTTCAGCATTATAAGCCACCTAATGCGGTGGTTTGAACGTCGGAGCATTATCGGCTCGTTTCTGGAACTGCATAAGCTGCTTCTTTCACAACTTTTGTATCTTAGCTCGATCAAAGGGAAGTTTGTTTTTCTCCTTCTTTTGATCATATTTCATAAGGCCAGAGAAACTGTTTCTCTTTAAGTGCTGCTGGCGTCAAATGAAGCTCAGCAGAATGATGGGAAGATGAAAGATTGGATAGGAAGTTAAAGAGATTTCACACAACATAGCGAATAGATGATGAGTTGGACGACAATAAAAGATGATTGAAAAGGTAAGAAGAGTTGGATGAAGGAGAATCAGTTATCTTTGATAGCTCCACACTTGGCCTAATAGACTTGGATCTCATCCACGGCATGCCGATACAAGGTGTGTGTGTGTGTGTGTGGGGGGGGGGGGGGGGGTTAGCTCATCTGTTCACCTTGCTTTAGTGCAGAAGTACTTTGCTTTTAATAGACTGTGAAGCCGAGCTTGGTGCGGAATGTTTTCATATTTGAGACTGAATTCAAAAACAAATCCCAGCTCATAAAATGATTTATGATTTTTATTTTTTTTATTCAGTCTTCTCAGATCATGGTGTTGTTTGATGTCAGATTTTCTTTTTCTTTTCATTCTTTGATGATTTTCTGTTAGCTTCAGATATATAAAAAAGAAAAAAAAAGAAGAAGATTGAGTGAAGCAAACTGGCTTTAATTATAACCACGTTCCTCTCTAGTTTGGTTTTGGAACTTAACAGTTTAGGCATTAGAGGCAGATTTACCTGCCTGATTGTAGATCATTTGGGGATTTGTGTATCCTGACTTACGACACAAAGACAAAACAACTATTATATTGTGTTTCATACTCTGATGCCATCTGCTGTCTCATAAGTGAAAGTGGGCGTTATTTATTTTCACTTCTCTGTCCTGCAGCTACAGAACGTTTGTTTCAGTCATGACAGAAACTAAGCTGATGGAATTTCTGGAAAAATCTATGGGGCAATAAAAAGCTGTCGTCTTTTCTTTCTATTTTGAGAGTTTTCTGTCTCTAAACTAGTGCATTATCGTTTAATGGTGATACTTTAACATTCACTTTCTATTTCTTACATTTCTGTAGAGAGCTATTTGGCACGCCAGGGGAAAACCAGGAACAAGTTGCCGGAACAATAAATTAAAACCTTGAATTTCTGTCAAAGAGCTAATTTTCATGTTTATTCCAAGTCATGAATAAAACCCTCATTCCTTAAATGGCATTTTTGGAGCTTTTACATTGTCTTTTTTTGACAAATGGCCATATCTTCTTCGTTCAGTTGTTTTATTTCTGTGTGTTTCGCATTAAAACATTTGTAACTGACTTTGCACACTGGGTCACATTCCAGCTACACGCTTCAAAAAAACTTTTTTTTTCTTTCAGCAGTACAAACACTTTTGTGAGAAAAAAATATATAGAAAGCAAGTCACATTTACCCTCCTCTTCAGCAATGTGAAGATAGTTTGTTAAAGGGTTATAAATACTTTTTCCGGGCAAGTATCACTTTTTATCCTGTCTACAACATGAACTAGAGTCACCTTTCAGGCTTTATCAATGTTATTACTAAAATCTAATTCACATTAATTCAATTCAGTTTTATTTTAGTAGCAGCAAATCCCAGAAGAATACAGGTCATCTCAGGAGAGCGTAACAAAGTCCGCTTACAAATCAAGAAAGAAAGGTCAGAAAAATTCCTAAAGTCATTATTTGACATTTATTAGCATTCAAAGCCATGTGATGTTTTCACTGTGATAATTAGTAATGCCTAATTCCCTCTTTATTCACCCTGCTGCTCGCTGTGAGAGCAGCCTCTGTCTGCTGCACCTCAGACTGCAGGTCACCTGAGGACACGTTCATACACACACCAGTGTTGTGGTAACACTGGATCCTTCTCTCCGTCGCTTCGTTTTTTTTTTTTAGAAAAAACTAAAGTGTTTCCAAAAGTAGTACTTAATTATGAAAAAAAACCCACTTTGATACACATTGATATAGATTTATTTTTGTTCCAATTAAAGCTCAGTACATTGGATTATTTCTTTTTCTAAATCTAAACTTTGCAAACATTTCAGATTTCTTTTTGCAAAACAGGTGGGTTGATAGAGAACAAATTCAAATTTTCAACAACAAAGTATAGAACAGCAGAAAATAGAAAAATGTCATAAAACAAACAACACAAAATATACAACCATATTCATAATGACTAAAGATACCATATACATCTGAAAAGGCCTGTCATGATACTGTTTATCATGCCAATTAATTGTTTTCTGGAGAATAAATTGTCCAGCAAATTATTGCGATAATTGATAGTATTGGTGTTTTGAGGCCATTCTAAACTGATCTAATGATAATAGCATAATGATGCAAGTTCGCCCTCTCAAACACCATTAAACTTTAATTTTATAAAGAACTCTTCACATTGGAACTAGGAGATATTTTAAATACCCAAAATAAAACATTTACAACCAAAACCATAAATATAATGGACTGTGATGACTCTGTAAACAAAATATTAATCATCAGACTGGAAATTATCAAGTTCATTTTAATTGTGATTGTTGAATAGTTGATTATTATGATAGGCTTACACATATCAGACATTTATTTATGAACCACTTCAAAATCATAAGTTTTCATAAATCTCCATAGTCTTAGCTAGGAGCTCTGTAACTCAGACTTTAGATGGGTTTCTTTCCACAAGCTTATTGTAATAATTTGCCTGGATACTGGAACATTCTCCTGACAGACCTGGTCTAACACTTTATAGTCTCTCTGTTTCAAATCAAAACATTATTTCTCTAATGGCTCTGAAAAGTCACAAATTTAAAGTCTACTCTGTTCTGTTTTGAATGGGCCCCATCAAGAGACTAAATGAGTTCTGTTTGTGTTTGAGGGAACGGAGGGGCTGGGATAGAGAATTACCCAGCATGCCATTCACTAAAGAACTGCCACTGTTTTGAAGGCAGAGTAGTTTAAAAGGCCTCATTTGTTTGTGAAATCTTCATTAGTTGGGTGTAAAATTGTGAATAGACAGTACTATTTTGATCTGTGGCAAAAGTTCATGGTGTTAGCATGATAATCCACTGTGAGCGCTGCATTGCCGACAAATTACACAGTTACCAGTAAGGTATCAACAAGAAGGCGCTGTTCTTATTAAACTGTTCTGGTTTAACAAGTAGGATCAGCAATGTAGCTCTCCAAAGACTGTTTAAGCTTCTGCTATTATTTGGAGGAAACAGACCTACCGTCTGGTGACAGGCTCTGATTGCTTTCACCAGCATGTTTGTTGTTGCTGTTGATGTATTTTCAGATTCAAACTGCTAAGGCTGTATTCACTCTGCAGCCTGACGTGACCCAATTCATTTTTTTTGGGGGGGGGGGAGAAAAACAACAATCATGGCGGACTCTTCTCAGATTCCTACCTGCAGCTGACAATTCTCCTGCCACTTTTCAACCAACATGTTCTCCAAAATGATTTTGATTGTCCAAAATTTTCACATTTTGGACAATCATTGCATGTTTTCCAAACATTTTTAGTGTCATATTGATTTCTTTTTTAAATAGTTTTACACTATCATTCTTTAGTGTGTGAAAACGTTGCATGAAGGCCCTGGTTTTGGGACTGTTGAAGTTAATTCTGGTATATGTAAACACCAAGCGGACCAGAGACCGCTCCAAGAACAAGAAGTGGACTGTAGCGCAGGCAATTCTGGGTAAATACAACCTGCACAAAATGTAATAATATTATTCAAATGCATCAGAAAGTATTACAAAATGTGTTCAAGGGTTTTATTCAATTTTGCATAATGTGGTGTTAAGAAGGTTTTCTTGCATGTTAAAAACTGATTTTATTACATTTTTACATATTGTGATGTTATAGGGTCTGAGGTCAAGTTTTTCATCTAAAGTCAAGTCTTTAATCTCAAATCTCAAGTCTTTGATCTCAAATCTCCAAGATTCCAAATCTTCAAGTCTCGAGTCCCCAACTCTGCAAACCAGACATGCCCAGTTCAAAGTAGCCTAAATTTCCTTCCTGTCTCTTTCGACAGCTCACTTCGAACATTAGTAGGTTGTCTTCACCACGTTTAGATGTCTAATTGAATTCGGTTGGTGCCATGGGATTGGTTGATTCAACATTTCTGCCCCATGCATCGTCTTGACCTTTCTGAATGACCAAACTGAAATAACAGTGGCTTAGGCCAAGTTTATGTGTCCAGCCATGAATCTGTGGGCATTCAGGGGGAAAGGGTCACCGTCAGTTCAGCACTCTTTCCACTGAATATGTTCTTAAATATCAAGAAGTGTTAGAAATATCCTCATGGAAAATCTCGCACCGTGACTGCCGCTGTGATCTACGCTTTCTCATCATCCTTCCTCTAAGCTATGAGCTCTTCCTCAGTTATATCCCTGTCCTGCCTCTCCTCTTCCTCCGTATACAACTCTAGTTTAATAATAAGAGCATTAGCAGAGGATATTGCTGACATTTCTGTTGGAAATTTGGATGTGACTGGCTGGTACAAAAAGCAAGACTGCCTGGTACATTTCGGGGTCGTTTATGTTTATTGAAATTGTTCCACGTGTGCCAGCTAATAAATACCATGCTTTTATCAAAGCATGTTTGCTGAAGTCTTTTAGCAAACATGTCTCTTTAGCGCCACTGCTGTTTCGTGCTCATTAATTATTTATAACGGGATTGCAGGCTTCAGTGGGTGAGCTATCACAGTAAAACATGGCTTTAAATGTTCTTTATGAGAACAGGGCTGAAGGCTAATGGATAAACCAGAGCAGCGTAGCTGTTCAACTTTCAGTTTCCATGTTATCTACTGAAGTCTGAACCCGTGGCTGAAAGTAGCAGCCTGCGGACAGAAAGCGCAGCATCTTTTTTAAACTGCTGCTTTACAGTTCTGGGCTTGATCTCTCAAAGATTGTCAGAACATCAAGTTAAAAGTTGAAAAAAAAAACAGCAAGTGATGCTACACTGGAGAGGAGAATGTAGCAGAGCTGTAGAAGAAGCAGTGGTCATGAATAAATCTTATTTTGCAATCATATTTAATAAGTGATTGCATAAACTGACCTCATTCACTCAGGTTGATTCTCTGTTGACTTCTTTGATTTGCTGGTATGGAAAACAAGACAATCTTGAATCTCGAAATGTAAAATAGTTTTTCTGCATATTTTGATGGTTACGGTTATGAAACTGATAGACAGCCAGAATCAGGTGGTTACTCGGGGTAATCATCTCAAAGAACAAGAAGAAGGGAAGTAATGTTTTTAGAAAACTTTTCACAATAAAATGAAAATTAAAACTTTTTTTTACATGACTATTGATCCTCATATTTCATAAAAAAAATAAAATAAAAAAAAAGTAGCCTTTTAAGTATCCTGGTAAGAAGTGAGCAGAAAGGGTAGAAGTGACACCAGGCACCACATGAGGACAAATTGTCCAGGGACAAAAAGAGCGGGAGTCCTTCTGGGAAGCGACTCATAGATGAATAATTATGCCTTGCGGAGCTAATTGTAACTGTAATAAACTGAATGCTTTACATCACTGAACTCGCTCTTCCCTCAACTTAAAACTCGAAACTCACTACAGTGTTCAGTTTGAATTTTTCCAGCCGGTCCACAGCTACAAAACAGGTCAGCTCGACCCAGTTCGGAGCCCTTAGATTAACATTCAACGAGTTCAACTTTTAGGGGCATAGAGTTTGCTCTTGCTGGATACCAGCATATGAATTACTAACGGATTGATTTGTCTCCATCCCTTTCCGTCATGCAGCTCTCCGTCCGACTCGCCGTGCCCCCGTCCCGCTGTTCCCGTTCACGGATTCCTCTGGTTGGCTGTTGAGAAGGCTGCCGGCGAATGCCGAGCAGGGTGACCTGTCTGAGGTACGCCTCCCGGCTCTACGATTGGTCGCTGGATGCTACTGGAGTTGAACGGCAACGATGTTCGACAAGCAGGAGAGCAATTCATCAGAGAGCGATGAGAAAGGGTAAGGCGGGTTGTTTGAGAGATTAGAGTGCAATGAACTGCTGAGTAGAAGTAAAGTGTATCTGACAAAATACTGTACACTACATAATATCCTTAGGTAATTCAGAAATAAACTAGGTCCTTCACTCTCTTTGGTAGAAAATTAGCCAGTTTTAGTAGTTAGCATAAAGAAATAGACTTTTTAACTGCAAACTAGTGCATGAGGTTGTTCATACTTGCTGCCATTTAAATATTTAAGATTTTAAATTCTTCAGAAAATGAAAAATCTGAACAGATTATAGATGAGTTTTTCTGACCTGCTTGTAAGCTCTTTACAAAGATATTCTCAAAGTGGAGAAAATGTAAGACGAGGTGTTTTTAGGCAGTATCAAAATTTTTTTATTTTTCAAAACGTCAGTGGGTTTTTGTTTTTTTTTGCATCACACGAGTCACATGATCAACAACTGGATGTTGCCACTGACGCAAACAGTGAAGAAGAAAAGGACAGGAAGTAGTATGAGGATCATGGTGCGGCATGTTTATTAATGACAACTTGTAAACAAACTTATTCACATGTGATTTTAATTGTGTTTCTTATTAACTGAAAACACCACAATTACAAATTTGTTTTTCTTCTTTTTTATATATATTAGAAGATTATAGACAAAGTTTAACATATTTGTGATGGAAATCCAGCTACTGTGGGTTAGTATTTCACTATCTAGGTCACCACAACTGAATAATTTTGTCTGAGCTTTGAACCTAACTTTTTCCTCCGGGGTAAATGTTGCCATTAAGCATATCCATAAATACTTTTTGAAGTTTATTTTAAGAAAGTAGGACATCTACAAACAGTTCCACTGTGGTTGAGTTGGTTGGAAACTGGTTTGTTATGTTTGTTGTCTTTGATGGTCACCGCTTCCAGATAGTTAGCAGAATGGGCTTCTTTATCCAACATCTTCCTTCATGGAAGGCAAACTGTCTCATCATGTGAGACAAAGATCTGTTCCCACAGGCTCTGAAGACGAAGACTTCAGAGCTGTTTGGGTGTCGCTGAGTCTCTGTCTTCAGGCAGAGTCCTGGAACAATGTAGTTCCTCTGACTGTACATCATGATAGCTACATGTTCACACTGGCATATTTGCTACTTTTGTTTGGTTGGTTTTTGCTTTTGCAAAATGACGATTAAAGTATGACTTTATATTAGGCCTGCAACAATTATATTAGTATTGATTGATGATCCATCACATACAGAAAATTGGCTCATTCCGGAGATTTTTTGTTTATTTGAATCAGATGAACCTAAATCTGTCACTTGAGGAGTTCTGGGTAGAAGATTACAGACAAATACCGTAGGGATTTATTTTTATCTTAAATGCAAAGTGTTTGTATTTTACTTTTTGTGCATTTTTGTTTTAAATACTGCTCTGATTGTGTTGTTGTTTCAGTAAAATTATTTTTTTTGTGTGTGTATTTACTCCACTTAATGACTAATTATGAAATTAGCTGACAATCACTTCAATAGCTGATTAATCCCATTATTATTCCAGCCCTAGTTTTCATGTTATTAATAATAATATATTGTCATATGTCATTATGTATCAGGTTACTCTTTTAAATATATATAAATATATGTTTAAAACTATAAAATCACTGAACCAAATTTAATATTATAGTTTTTACATCCAGATTTGATGCAAAGAAAAAAACTGTGATGTTCCACAATTGCAAAAATATTTTCTATTAATTATTTAATTCTCAATTATTTTAATAGCTGTGCACGGCGAGGTCTGAGTGTTTTTGGGGGGGTTGTTGGTGTTTTTTCTCCAATAGGTTCCTGGCTTTCTGCTTCTGTTTTCTTTCTTGCTTTTACAAAACAAAAGTCCTGCATGTCGACTTTCAATTGTGTACATGTAGAAGTTTGTGCCGGTGTGCCTTGTGTGCACGGCTGTGTGTGTGTGTGTGGATTAGCGGAGCAGGGAGAGAGCTGGATTAGGACCACGAGAGGCAGATGGAGCCACAGAAAGCAGACGACAACTCAGGATCTGACATCAACAGGGGATTTCACTGTTGCTGTGCGTTTGTGCGCATGTGTGTTTCCCACATAGTGTCACTTAACATGCACGTGTCCTGGTGAAATCTGCCTCATGCTCCGACCCCTCCCTTTCTGTGAATCCCTCCTATTTTTTTTCAGAGTACACTGCTTTCTTGGTACACACACACGCGCGCACATGCACCCGTGTGTAACTCGACATAGCCCGGAGTAAGGGTGCTGAAATAGAATTTGTTGTGTCTGAGCATGTTTGTGTCACATTAACTGCAGTACAAGGCTTCTGAATATTTCAGGAGTTAGTTGGCTTTCAGCGACGCTTCATAGCTCACATCCAACCAGAAGGATTCAGATACGTGTTCATCTGTTTGTTTATTCGTCTATTTCATCCAATTACAGCTTAAAATGAACATGAAACATGTTGAGGTAAACAAGAGTGTTGGAGAGAAGTCTACTCCTTCTCTCAAAAGAGGTAGACTGCCATGAGCAACTAGAAATCAATCAACCATCCAAATAGATACATCTTTAAACACAAAACAGGCAATGTGTTTATATAAAAATAAAAACAACAAAGAACAACATATATTATCTTTGTAATGATTCAGCCTTCTACTGACTCAATATACTTCATTATGCCTTCATAGAATATAATATTTTATCAAGAGCTGGAGTTTTGATGCTGCACCTGATATTGCAGATGAAAGGATTAAATTTATTTATGAGGATAAAATACTAATAAGGTCTGTGTTGGCTCGTTTCTACCGGGAAAATGTTAACGTCACTTTATACACTCAGAATCAATTACTAAAACCAAACTTCTTTTTTTTTCTCATTTCAATCTATACATGGCTAGTTAGAGTCAAAACACTAACATTAGACAACTGTTAATCTTTGATTAAACTCATACTTTAAGTGCAGGCTTCCTGGGACTTCTAAATTATGAATGTGTGATGTAGCCGATGAAAGTTTAACTCGGGGTTCTGATGGCTCCTGCAGACTTGCTGAAATGGGGCCGTGGCTGTAAAATCGTAATTTATGAGAAGATTGCCAGAGTTCATTTGCACAGTCGAGACCCTCAGGTTAGTCATGCCCTTCGCTCTGTCCTGTGAAGAACTGCTGTTCTGCCTCATCCCACAACAAGTAATGGAGGCAGTGTTCTTGTTAAGCAAAACAAGAGCCAAAAAATGTTGTGAGGAGCTAAAGTTATGGTAAGCAGAATATTTTTGAATGTTGGTTCCAATGAATGGTTCTCGACTGTGGGCATTGAGCCTATCTTGATCACTAATCCACGTGGTTTGGTGTTTTTGCCACCCTGATTTTTATGCGATTTGGCCATTCATCCACACGTAGCCTTCATTTAGTTTTACTAAATGGGGACATTGAAACCTGAGACTTTGAGGTCGGCGCATTACAGCCTGCGACAAATAATGCAGCTCTGTCGTCACATATGAGACTATTGTTACGGTTCGGCCCTTCGGTGGAGGAAAGATGGCTGCTATCAGAGCGCTGCTGATTTTTACATTGATTCAGACGCTAGCCCAGCTGCTCCAATACATTGAGTTGAAAAGCAGAGGGAGTGATTTTAATTCAGCTGTTTTATACCAACTATCTTTACCAATACGGGACACAATGCCGTTGTACCTCCGCATAATGGCTTTAATGTGATTCTCAATCGACATAATCTTGTGTTTTCTGAAATTTATATTCTAACTCAGTTTTTAAATGTAGTTCAACTTCTCTATGTCCACATAATAAATCTCCTGGCGCCATGTTTAATCCCTAACAGGAAGTGGTGGTTGTTTTGAAGGATTGTGATTGGCAAATATAGGTTTTAGCTTTGCCCTACACTGCCGCCTGTGGTTTTGACATGTTTAAAGCAAGGTCCAGTGGTGTAATTCAGCGGGTTTGTGTGAAAGAACACATTTCATAAGCCAGTTAGGTGTGGATGAGATTTTATAAAAACAAGTGTCTCCTCTACATCGTAAGACTCCCACATACTCGGGCGCACTGTTCGTACTGTGTGAATGGGCGTACACTGCCTTCGGATGGTTACGATTTCTCGTGACAAATTTCTTTATTTCCCACTGTCTGCCTCTTCTCCACCCATGCAGTCAACATTCACTTATTAGTGTGGCACAAAGTGGCAGCATGGTTGATGCACATTCTTGCGAGTCCCCTTCCAGTGCGTGCGGACCTCCATGGTGGGAAATACTCCTGAATATGTGGGAGCCACATAAAACCTCTACCTGGTTTTCGCTATCTTCAGCAACCTTTCCTGTCCCATGTTGGCATTTTTTACAGTGGTGATGGTGTTTAATGATAAGGCAAGCTTGTAATATTGCTCTAACCTATCATTGCTTGAAACTTCTCCACAGCATTATATTTTACGAAGTAGGTGAATTCTAAGGACGACCTCCTTTAGGGGAGTCGGAGTAAAGGAGGGCTGAATATAAGTGCACAGTGCTTTATTTGTAAGAAAAAAAAACATTGCAAGCTGTTGTTTGTTTCCTTTCTACTTCACAATTAGGCTCTACTTTCCATTGAGCTGTCACATAAAATCCTACATTGAAGTTTGATGTTTATAATGTGACAAAATGCTAAAAGGGTTTACATATTAGCGGTGTCACAATTAGTCAACCTCAAACCTACACTCATGATGTTTTGCAAACAGCCTGGGAAATCCCTCAAATTAAATCCCATCACTTCCCACTTTTTTCTGAAAACCAGAACAGATTATAAAACCATTGCCCTTGGCATGACCTTGCGAATAAAGGATGGATGGGGTAATCTGTGAGAAACTAGAGGTAAACTGGGACTAGACCTCTGTGACAAAGACGAATACAAAGAGGTATTTATCACGTAATCCAAATGCAGTATATCCAGTACGTTATCTTTCAATATCAGCCCCCAAAGTGTTGCATTTCATTAGAAATGGAACCATGAGCAAAAACAAGTCTTTCTTTATCATATACAATGACGACAAATCACATGAAGTCTGAGGAGAGGAGCAACACATTTCTAACTGTGAACAACTAGAGTTGGTGAGCAACAACTACAGGTATTAGTGACTAATGGAGATCGGTCACTCAGTTCTCGTCAGAAGTTGACAAGTGGAATTGTAAAATTGTGATATAAAGAAAAATAATACCACTTTTAATGACAGTACTCCTTTCTAGTTCATTATTCAATTATCTGACTAGTTTCAGAGCTTAGAGCTAAAATACATTGCTCAAACTGTAACTCCAGGTTTATCACACTTCTGTGAAATCAAGCTGTCCAGTTAGGAAGCAACACTGAGTGTATTGTGCTTGAAACCAAAGTCATGCTTCTTGCTTGAGCTCACAATCTTTGCCAATAAAGCTGATTCTGAATTGGGTTTTTTTTTATGTGTTTGTCAGGAAAATGTTTTTTGGGTTGAACAGCAGTGTTGAGTACACTGGTTGTTCCCATGCCAACTAATGAAATCCTTTATTTGAGTGCCAAGCATTTTATTCTGCTATTGACTCTTGTTTGGTTTTGTTAATTGGATTGGCCGATTGAAGTCTGAAGAAACAAGACGTGTTAGCAACTTAACAAGCTTCAGCTGTGTGTGAGAACGTCATGTTGGTCACCAGCTTGTCAGTGGGATGGAGTCCCAGACTTTAACCAGTTTGTCACAAGTCAGCCAATGGGATTGCACTGGGTTCGGCTTGAGCTGCCAGTTCTGACCCAACAAAGCGCTCATTGGAATTAAGGTCCAGCCATTCGGTCCCTAAGACTGGAAATATAGAACTCTCTCTATTTGCAAAATCTCATCTTATTGCTTTGCAATGATTTTTCCAAGTTGAGGGGAATGTCGCAGTCATACCATCACACCGCAGGACAAAAGTAGTGATGCGCCGACCTGATATTAATATCTGTTTCATTCCTGATACTGGAAAAAAAAATTTAGATTGGGTATTAGTGACGATATGCCCAATCCATAAGGGCAGATCTATTCAGTGCTCTGAGTGATATTATGTTCATTTAATTTACATTGTATTTAGAATTCCTAATTACACTTTCTGAAATATTTGAAAGAAGGTTTGCTGAAGTTTTTTATACAAGTCTGACCAACAAAGTTAAGTTTTTGCTTTCATAAATTTCTCTTTCTCTATTATTTATTTTCTGTTGGCTGTTCTATTTCTAATTGCACTAACTGAACCAATTAAAGTTGTATTGTTTTTTTGTTTTACCAAGATTCTGAAGCTTAAGTGTGTTGTTCTGTTGCACAGTTAGCAAATAAATGAGTAAGTCAGTAAATGTATCTCTGTTTAAAAAAAAAAGAAACATTTTAAATCAGTTTTGTTTTTCAAATTGTTTTTCTGAATCAGATAGATGATGCCGGATTCTAAACCTCAGAATCGGTATCGATATCGGAAGTGAAAAACGTGTATCGGTGCATCCCTGATTTGTTGTGCTGTACTTCGTACAAGGAATCCAATCTGCTGTGTGCAGATATATAATTTTCTTCCTGATGTCTTGGCTGAATTCTTGTCGATTTTCTAGTCCTGCCAAACAAGAAAATCTCCAGGTTTTGACCTTAAGATACATCCACAGGTGAGCCTCCAATCAGAGAATCAAAGGTTTCATTGAACTTCAACTGCACAAGTAATACAGAACTGGAAGTGTGGCGCTCAGGGCTCACAGAACAATGGTAAAACACAAAATCGTACTAAAAATGGCAATAAAAAGAACATCAAGCTCTCAGGAGTCCAGTCAATACACATTATCTTTAACTATAATTCAATACCTCAGATGTGTCAGTCAATGTATCAAAAGTTTCCAAAGCCATGACATCATCAGGAAATTAATAAAGACCTGTAATATTTTCTCCATCATAATTGTCACAAGTAGCAAATAGAAATAATTATTGTAATTCTGCCTGACCTAAAACAGAGACGTTTAGTCTGATTTAACTTCAGACAGCGAGAAAAAGAAACGTGTCTCTGTATTCAGTGTATGTAAGCTGCTGGTTCAATTGTGTATAGATTTGTATTATTTTTGCTCAGGGAACAGAGCAAAAATTATACTTCAACATCCAAATACAAAATACAAAAGCCTCCTGACGGGGTTAAGTTGGGACGTTCACAAGTCCAGACAGAGGGTCAGGAGGAATAACAGTTGAAGCTTTTTTTTCAGCCATTTCAATTTCCTTTGCTTTCATCCACAGTAGCTAGCACCAAGCGCTATGCCTCCCTGAGGGGCTACTAAATGACTTTTACAGCCTTTGTTTTGTGTGTGTAATATCAGGGGTGTACAGAATGTAATATTGATGGAAAATCCTTGTCGTTTGCTTAAAAGAAGACAACGTTTTACACCAGTGGTCAATATTGGGGTGCAGGGGGAGTGCATGGTTTGGTAGAAAAAAAAAAAAAAAGCTTTTTGTAAAGTTTCTCTAAAAAGTATCTCACTCAATGGATTGACCTTGTATGTAAAACTGAATCTGTTGTAAGAACCCACATTGGACCAAGAGAAGTGGCTTGTTGTTTGTCTGCTGATGTCGCTTGTGCGTCACATTTCTGGGCGTACTGGAAATGCATGAATACACAAAGATTTCATAGCCTTTGTATGTAACAAATAATAATAATAACAATAATAATGTGATTCATTGCTTTAATTTTTTTTAACATTTTAAAATCTCCCTAGTTAATCAAGATTAACTTGTGAAAGTCCAAGCCCTAGTTTAAGTCAGAATGTATTCAATGTCCAGACTTGAGGAAGACTTAAATGGGCAGTATGATGTTTTCTAGGCACATAGTGCAATTTTATAGCAAAGTCAAGTAACTATGTTTACTTCAGTTGTTAAAAATATGTTATGTACTGTATATCAAATACAACTTAAAAAAAATTTGACATTGTAAATTAGCGCCTTGAAATTAGCCCTCTGTCTCTTTAAGAAACTCCTGTTCTTTCTGACACGTTGCCTTCAGGAAGTCATCACCACATGGGTTTTACCAACGTTTCACTGAGAAGTAGCTCCTGTAATGAGCTCAGCAGATGCATTGTTCCACCAGATGTTTGCTAATTGCAGATGGCTAGTCTGAAGGAGCTGAGTGGGGGAGGGCTGCTCTGTGAGGTGGAAGTTGCGCCTTGAAGGCGGGACTAGGTCCACCCAGCTAAATGGTTGCCATGGGAGATAAATTTATTTCTCAAACATGCATAAAAGAATCAAAGCAACACTCTAGGTATGTTTTTGATGAGGAAATGACATTATAACATGATCAAGAAAGTTGATGTCACATAATACTTACCCTTTAAAGGGAGTTCTATACAAATGTACACCATACCGTTTAAAACTTAGATACACAGTTCCCTTTCCACTCATTCCTTCACATTGTGAACATAACCATATGACCTCTCATGACTGCCTCCCCCCCCCCCCCCCCCCCCCCCCCCCCCCCCCCCCCCCCCCCCCCCCCCCCCCCCCCCACCCCCCCCCCCCCC
>CAEFZY010050831.1:0-46699 GCA_903066815.1 Brachyrhaphis roseni
TTTCGTCAGTCAGGAAAACCAGCCAAAACTTTCATTTAGAATGGTAATTCTATGTCCCAGTTTGAAAGTGAAACAGTACATTTATTATTGAGGCTTGTCGTCTCCATTTGAGAGCTGGTGAATTAGAGACTGTAGGGGAAGAAAGCAAGTCTATGAAAAGCTGGAATAAGAATCTAAATTGAAATAAAACACATGATGATGTTCAGTAGCAGGTTGAAGGACAAAAATTGAACAAAGCAATGAAAAGTGAAAGGGAATTCAGTGTCTGCTGAAAACTGTTCCTATTTTTGTACAGTCGAGCCTTTTCTCTGTGTTTCTAATGGGGAAAGTTAGAGTAGAACCAACAACCATCTCTCCTCATCAGGGCGATACAGTGATACATTAACAATAAATAATGAAGAAATTCATCAGAAGAGACTTTGCATATAGATAGCCTACTTAAGCCGGAAGCGACTATTAACATAACTTGCCGGAGCTGGAGGATAATTAGAGTGGCTCTCCTTCATTTCTTTCCTTTCTGTGACTAATAGAGAGGTGATAGTGACAGAAAGAGGGTACAGCTCTCAGAGGACTGTGGTTCATCGAACAGTCACCAAACTCTCTGGTGTCTCACAGCAAGACCTCAGACCTGCACACAGGCTAGAGTAAGGGGTTGGCATTTTAAAAAAAACAGCTACTATTTCTATCTCCTTCCAGACATGCTTTATTGGTTAAAAGTAGATCAGCAGAATATTCTGCCCGTTAACACCTTGGGTTCTGCTTTTTCTTCAAGTCATTTCATGGTAATGAAATTGCATGCCATAATAAAACCAATTTAACTGTTGATTGGTTAACATTTTGCAAAGTCATAATACGATGCAGTCATGTTGCAGAATAAGGAAGCTAGGTTTTGGCTGTAATAGGCTTTGTCTTTAAAAGGTTGTTATTTCATAATGGAAACTATGCCTGAAGAGTGAGAGTCTTTTCTTCAATCTTTTATAATGGTTCCCCTTTGTTAGTTTGTACCACTTCATTACCATTTAGTTCCTATTTGCTTCTAATTTAGATAAAAGCATTTTAAAGGGGTCCTATTATGCAAAATTCACTTTTTGCATGTTTTTATACTTCCATTTGGGTCTTAAAAGCTTTTAAAATCAGTCCCTGCTGTTTTTTGACAATAAGTTCATATGTTTTGGTGTCTGGAAAATGAGCCATCTCAAAAACCATCAGATTCTTGAATCACAATTGATGGCCATTTCGCCACTACTTAGCAACCCCAGCCGAGTAATTTGTTTCTCTATTACTATACACTATTTGAAGCAGTAAGGAAAGAGTCTATGAGCACAGTTTCAAAATGACATCCCCTGTGGAAACCTTTCAAAGCACCTGGAACAGTGCAGCATTAAAGAGAATTGACTCATTGTGCTGCTTGATAAATTGAATTAAAAAATTTGACCTTAGTAATGAACAATGCCATGCTTCACTGACTACGTTATACAATATTGGCTTGAAATAGGAGCTTTGAAATCATGATGGAAGAAGAGAAATTTAAAAGTAAGTTTAAGAATCAGGTGCAGAACTCAGTGAAGGCTGGAGAAGAACATTAGGAGGTGATTCTGGGATCCCAGAATCAAGTTCTGATGATTTAAATATTGATCTGGCTATTTTCCTAACAATATATTCAAACTGATTTTTTATATAGAAAAGAGTGGCTTTAAGAAAGACATTTAGAATGCAGCAAGTTTGTTAAAGCGTTGGAGACTTAAGGGTTTTAATACTTGTGTCTTTTAGCATGGGGCTGAGATCACCACCTGAACAACCACTTAGGAATAACAAGTCTCCATGACTCCTAAATATGAGTCATGTTCTTGTAGTTTCTCACTGATATTTAGACTACTTCCTCACTCTCTTCTTTTTTATGCTCAGTTTGAACTCTGCATTGTCTCTATTCTAAGTGCAGCATATACGTTTCAATGGAAGCATTTTGCTTATTACGTGTACAGTACTACAAAAAAATTACTTTATTTTTCTTGTCAAAACCTGCATGATTATAGAATGTTATAGATGGCTTAGTGAATATTTTTAAGGTTAAAAGCTTTGCTGCTTCAGCCTGATATGTGTTTGGAAGAAGGTGACATTTCTGGACATGAAGAGAAATACGAGAGAATCTGCAAAGACCCTCCATGCTGGTCTCTGATAAGGCCTCTTTTTGAAGCCCAAGGTGGAGGGTCTTTTTAATGGAATTGCTCTCATCTGTATAGCAGCAGCCCATCGACTGCTCACACCAGTGACAGAAGACCCCGTTAGTGATGTGACAGAATTGGTAGATTGATGAGACTTGCCATTGTGAAACTGTCCCACCCTAGCCCGCTATCAAGCCTGAAGGCTGCAAAGGTCTGTTAATAGAGGAATAATGTATAAATGGATGACAAAATGAAATGCCTCCACTGCGTGCTCAGAAAACCAATGCAGTAACAACATATGCCACACTCAAGCCAAACAGCCTAAGGACGCTCCATGTAATTGGCGACAGAAAACACAACATAATGGATGTGGCTGTCTTGCCTGTGCATTAGCGGGATCAGAAAAAAATAGAAGATTAAAGACGGTTAGATGTGTGGGCAACAGCAGAAGGAACTGCACAAACTTCTAGCGTGACCCACTTTCTGCCTAAGAGAAATGACTCACAGGATAATTGATGCACTGTCAAAGGGATGTTTTGTCTTAAATGCTTGCTGTGCAAAGGCACAACAACAGAACATCCTTTACCTGCAGCTAGCCGTCCAACATACCGTAATATAGCAGATATTCTCTAAGAGCTCAAGAGACAGACGAAAAGCTACTTATCAGATATAAGATACTTATCACCTCTATAGTCCTGTCCCACTTACTGAGGCTCTTACCTTTTGGCTTCTGCACAGATACAAAATGATTCATTCTCAGCAGAAACCCTTGTACTGTGCCTTAGAAGTCAGTAGTTGTCCTGATATCTGTAAATGTTTTGTTTTTGAATCTGATGCTGCCTGAACTGTTGGTGTGTAATATGTACATTTTACCCTCAACAGTGTAATAAGGGTTTGTGAGGTAAAATGGATTTTTTTAAATTATACTTGCAGGAGAAAGGGATGGTTTGGTGCTTGTGTTCATCATATGTGCATTGCCCAACAGAAGCCAAATATAACTTCACATCCATTCTCCTAATTCAATTGTCCCCCAGTAATGGAAAGTCCTTTGTCTTGTCCATTCGGCCCTGTCTCTCAACCGTGGTGGTGCAGCCATTTAACCGCTGCAGAGACCCCATTCATCAGGCCTGTGAGTGCCCTCATGTCTGATCATCTGTCAGCAGAGCCTTTACGTCTGCAGCATCCCTCCTGCTGATTCTTAAAATAAAGCCGAAGATTAGGGGAAAAAAGGAGAACTTTATTGCATTCTCAGGAGGTCAATTATTCCCTTCATCCGTCCTTTAAAACTCCCAGTTCTCCACTCCTCCTCAAAACATCCCATCCTCCTCCCTCTCTCCTGCAGCTTCTTCACCTAATGGAGCCATCTAGGGAAATCACTGTCCAGAAGACGTCCTGTGCTTTAACAGGGCTCTATCAGTCAATGGTGCACTCTAAAAAGAGCATGTTGGAGACTTATTTACATTCATCTCACTTAATTAATTTTGGTTTGGTGATGACAACTTACTTTCGTGGGTTAAATTTAACACAGAAATCAATTTTTCATCTGAAATGAACTTTTACTTTCAGTCCAAGTAAAACAAATTGAGACTTTTGTGTAATATGTCTGATGTCTTGATGTAAACTCAGCATGTTACTCACAGAATAGAGCAGTACCACCTGCAATATCTCCTGAGCATCAACTGTTGACAGTACTGACAAGTAGTAGGGTGAATTTTCTATTTTTAAGAGGAGTTGTGTTAAATACCTTTAGGAGATATTTCTAATATTTGCCCAGAGAACTGCAATGCAGGAGGAAGCTTTGAATCCATGCTGAGCCAATAAGTCAGCTCTGTCTTTCTTTGCAGTCAGTGGACTGGCTGAGAGAATCACTGTAAGGTAGATGGTCCATTTCAGCAGGAATATTACTTTTCCTATTGATCGCACCTTGCAGGTCCAACCTAAGCCCAGCTATAGCGCAGAATGAATGCGCACAGTGTGCAGAGGAGACTTGAACTCTCTGCCACACATGAATGGGAGTTGAATCTTGGTTCCATGTAATCACATCAATGTGTTGGAGATACATTTCATTCTAAAATACACACTCAGGCTGTAAGATCCAACTTCACAGTTGTGCTTATGCATTTGTCCTTTGTATGATTTTTTTTCTTAGCACAGCAGTGACAACACTTTCTCTGTGTTAATAGAAGCTCAAAGTACAAACCCAAGACCTTTGTGGTCTCTGTTTCATATATGCTTGTTTGGCTTTGTTGTTCATTTGCTCTGTCCGGAGGAAACTTTCTGCTACAGTGCCCACACGGTATTGAGTAAGCATCTGGAATGAGTCATAGCCCCTCTAATGGAAATCCATTTAGCCTGGTCTGAAGTATAAGACTGCGCAGGGGAGCATGGCATCACATGGTTATCTCTCACCATAGGGAGGACAAGCAGGCTGTACTCAAGGTGAAAAGACCTCCCCAAACAATCAACAGGAAAGGTATTACTCTGCAACTGCAAGAGTGTAAAGGCTTTCACAAGTACCCACATCGTTTTCATGTTGCTTTTTATTTTTGCCTTCTGCATATACATCACGTCCCTCCAGGGAAAAAAAACCCAGGTCTCATTTTTCTACAAAGTCACCTGTGAGTGTTGATGATGAGAGACTGAGATCTGAATGTCTTTACAAAAAAAAAAAAAAAAGAGTTATCTGATTTGGATGAAAAGAGCTTCTGCAGCAGAATATGAGGCAAAATTTAGATCCATGGATCATTAATATTTACATATACATCAAGACGATAGAGAATTGGATTTTGGAGCGGGGCCTTTTATGCATTCTCCAGCTTGATTGTGATGTTGCGGCAGCCTGAGAGGCAAACTGTGAATAAATTTGAAGTGAATATCTAAATGGATGCATGAAAGGAAGCCTGTGAAGGTCAGCATCTCAGCAGTTCTACGAGAAATGGTCTGATTTAGTGGCTGAGTTACCAAAATTAAAGGAGATTGACTTGCTTTTTAGTAAAGTGAAATATTGATGAAATTGCATGGTTTTCTCTTCTTTCTCCAAAATGCCAAGGCTAATGCTTCCTCCAGAGAGGGTGATAATTGAGAAAAACAATGGCATAGTGTTAAGAGGGCTGCATCTCTAAATGCACTTTAAAATGAATGAATCTATCTTTTTCCTTTGGAGTCTGGTGGAAATCTCAAAGCTTTCACCTTGTTGAATTATACTAGTAATAAAACAGCCAAACGGGTTGGTGATTTCATGTCTCCACCAAGGATAATAACTCAACACAAATACAATTTTTGGTCATGTTGAAAGAAAAAAAGAGAAACGGACAGTTTTATTTTAAATGGAATCATCAGGAATAAACAAAACAGTGTGAAGAAAACGTAGCACAAATGATTAAGACTAGAAAACGCCTGTGACAGTAAATCATGTGGGATTGGGTGTTTATTTCACGCATACTTCTTCTCTGACTTCTTAGCGACTATGGAACAAGGTAAAAATCCATAATGTAGTTTTGGCTTCAGCTGCTGTGAGTTTCAGAGGTTTGAGTTACTTCAGCATTAATCTTCTGTCTCTGATGCTGAAAGCCTCTCACTTCTCCTTGTTTCACTAAATTAGTGGTGTTCCCATTAGTATTCACCACAGCCAAATGCAGTATATTGCAAAAGTATTAAATCCACTTGCACCTTTCCGATTTTCCAAGTTACAGCAACAAGCATTAGCTTGCAGCTGCAGTTACAGCTCCAAGTTGTTGGGTCTAAAATGTATTTAGCATCTCTATACTGAAATTGGTCTCATTAATTTTTTCTAAAACAGCTCAAACTAAACCAGATTAAGGATGGAGTGTATGCAAACATCGTCTGTCAAATCTTGTCTAAGATTCTCAATTGGATTTTGGTCCAGATTTTGACTAGACCATCCTAACATATAGATAAGCTTTTGTCTAAGATCTGGGTGTCAAACTCATCATCGTTTTGGGTCAAATCAAGTTCACAAATGACCTCAAAGGGCTGATTGTGGCAGAATGTTTTGATAAAACCACCCATTATCAAACTGTTAAAATATTAATGAATAGCTGTCTCTGCATTCAATGAGTACTTCCAGAAATTAGATAATATTGGGCATCTTTAATCTTCCTTGTGTATTCCTTAATCTGTATGAAGCTGCTTTTCCCCTAATCTTCACTAATAAACCTCTGAGGCCTTAACAGAACAGCTGGGGTCAGACTGACACTGTATTGCACACAAGTATATTTTAGATCATAGAACTATTCTTCCACAACTCACACATAAGAGATCACTTTGTACTTTCACATCATGAGTCGTTTGTGCTTACACAGCACGCTGTGAGACTGCAGACCTCCACGGATCTGGTTTACGACTCAGCCTTCGCCTGATCAATGCAGAAAGGCTGGGCAATCCTCATGTAAGCTGTCTAAATGCATTTAGTGCTTTGTCTGTCTTCTTTTTGAATCACATCACTACATCGCACTCGTTCCACAATCCAGTGTTAACCTTTACAGTTTAAAGTGGCTATAGGTTTGTGACTAACTTCTAAAGCTGATAATGGGCGTCATATTGGTGGAATGGGTTCATTTCTCTTTCCCCTCTCCATGTCGAGACCTTACAATTGATTAGAACAGTGCAAACATGTGTAGATTACTAAACAAACGTATGATCTGAGAGAGAGCTATTTACTAGTAAGATGACTTCTAAAGGCAAGTAGTTGCAATTATGGGCATCAAAGTCAAGGTAACCTGGTAATTTTTTTTTTCTTCTAAAAATAAGTCCCGTGGTGTTGGTTTAGGCAATAAAATTATTTGATCAAACAAAATCCACCCATTCAAAATATTGTCTCTGTTCCCAAACCCAAATCTCAGACAAATGACTGCATTATAAAAGGCTCCAGGTCCCTGTGAGCAAAAAGCCAATCTGTATAAACGTTAAACTGGTTTCCTCTGAAGGTTGGAAAACTCCCTAAACAAATACAATAAAAATACCTTATTGAATCATTTACTTTCTATCTGAAGGTTCCTTCCTCTGTGGGATACCCTGTGAAGCTTACAACAGCGATCTGAAGTGTTTCAACATTTCCATGACCCAAAGCATCACTAAGTTATATGTGTTCTTTGTCACAGTGGGGATGTTTCCTCTTTCAGAAACAGGGATCATTACAGCAGTTCAGTGCTTGTGCTCTGTTTCTTTAACAAGTCTCACACAGAGCACTAAAAAGTGTTGCTTGTGTATCAACAGCAAGAATTAGCTAATTATCTAGAAATATTTATCAGCAAAATAAAACTCTAACCTCCATGATAATGGTAATGTTGCTTGCTGTTTTAAGCACCGTGTGAACCTTAAATGCTTGTCTGGATGGTATATTGTGATTTATGGACATTTAAATGAGGTGTCAGAACAAAAAACATCTGGAGGAACATTTTTAATAAACTTTCAACAAGATAAGTCTTTTGAAGGTTTGGAGGAAAAGAAGTGTCATAGTTTGTTTTGTCAGTATCGCTGTCAGTGTGTGGGATCACAATCATGAAAAGATTCTGATCTCTGACGGGTTCGGCTTCTGCTCCTTTTTAAAGTCTTGTTCTTATGTTGATAAACTTTCATCAAGCGGCAAATTGTAACGTGAAGGTTGAAGCAGTAGAAGATTTATATAATACTATTTACATTTTTAAACTTAGTTCTCATCCTGAAACATCATGGTGTTGCCATTTACAGACCTCATATAAAGAGAAGCTGAAGATTTAAATTAAGAGTAACACTTTTTTGGTCATTTTATGGAGTCTTCGTTCACCACCGATATCTCTAATAAAATGCGACAACATCCTACCTTTTCACCTGATAATTTTGCTTCCTTGTTGGTGCCTTTGCTCGCTTCTTTACCATGACAACAAATTCATGATCATGGGTAGGCCTCATCAGGCATCTTTAATGTATTTTTTATTACTGTGCTCCATCTTACTACTGTAGCAGCTGCACCTAAAAGCTATAAACGGCTAGAAACCCTGATGCTGCTATAAGACATCAAAAGTATTATAAGAACATGTTGGTGCTTCAGAAATTCAACATCTCATTTATAATCAATACATATTATGTCAGTGTGACATTACGTTGGAAAAAAGCAGCAAAACGCTTTTCTGTATTGTAAAATGTTCTTTAGTACCGAACTTAGGAAAGCTTGACTCATAGTATACGCCTTCTTTCTTTGAGAAATAAAAGTAATTTGCAAAATGGCTAAAAATATTGGCGCACTAAAATCAAGATAAATAAATCTGTACAGTGTGCAGCACAGAATATTGACCAATTTTACACATTCTTTAGAATCATTGGAAAGGTTGGCAACAAGGTCATCAGTGAAGCAAAAAGTTTGAAATAATTACAGCTCTTCTAAAACAGGCAGTCTGTGTCTGAATATTATGGCGTAACGATCAGAAAGCAGAGTGAGAGTCTATGATGGTGAGCTGTATTCTGAATGCATCTCACCTCCTGCAAGGCACCTGCTTCAGGCAGTAGAAGGACAAATTTAGGTTTTCATCAGTGAATCAGACAGTTTGAACTCTTTCTTTAGCATAATTTGCATTTAAGATTTTCTAAGTCTCAAAAAGCCTTGCAAGTTCCAGCAGCACGACTGAAAACACACTCAAGCCACATGCTACTCATTAAATTGATTCACAAAGTTTGACATCCATGAAAGTCTGACAACCAATGACATCTGAAATGATGGGTATGAGTTACTCAGGTCGGTATAAGACTGTATCCCATCAATAACAGTGTTATTTCGTGTCTTATTTAAAGACTCGACCTCATTAGTCATTCTTTCAACCTTGAGGGAAATGAGTTAGAGGGGGAGAGAACAGCAGTCCTTCGTATAATCAAGCATCAACGGCAGATGACAGATGATTCAAACCTGATGGACTTTTTAAATGTTGAATAAGTTTTAAAAAACAATAAAAGGAAGAAAAAAAGCACAATACAATACTCTGAAGTTACAGGAGTGCACCATCGCCACCTAGTGGCTCCAAATGGCACACACAAGCAGCAAAACTTTAAAAACAAACATGTTCATCATCTAGACCAGTCCTCAATTCCAGTCCTCAGGGACCACTGCCCTGCATAATTTAGACGTATCCCGGTTCCAGAGCACCTGATTCAAATAACTGCATAAAATCAAGTGCTGCAGAGGCCTGACTTATTCAAATCAGATGTGTGGCAGAAGGGAAACACCTAAAAAATGATGTTCTGTGGTCCTCATTGGTCTCTGAGGAATGGAATTGAGAAGCACTGATCTAGACAAAGTGTCAGCAACATTTTTGACTCCAAGAGACACTTTGTTTCCCCTACCGCAACAAAATAACATGTCTGAAGCTGCAAAAGAGATATTTTGAAAGCTAAGGAAATTAAGCAATTGTTGTAGATATTCTATTAAAATACAGAATTAAAACATGCAGTTACTGTTTTCTTATTGGAATTATAATTAAAAACTTACTTTATGTAGTGCAACAATTTCTGAGCACATACACATATACAATGACCCTTAAATTAGATGTTTTTGGTAAGGAAATGCAATGAGTTGAACGATACACTAATTTTGATTAAATTAAATATGTATTGATCATAATTACTTTAGACACAGATTCTCTCGAGATGAAAAAGACCCTTTTACAAAAAGTGACACTGGAGAAGGAAACATTATACCACATGACTAATGTGGTATAAAAGACACAGCTATTGTGGTGGTCTGCTCTGGGCACGAATCATTTGGCAAACAGAGCTCTCTGCTGGGAAATATAACAAACACTTCCCAACATCTACTGGTGCAGCTAATAAAAAACATTTAAGTTTTTTTTTTTTTTGGTAATTCGATTAAAAAAAGTGAAAAGTTTTTTCAAAAATGCAGTGATAAAAATGTCATGCTTTTATTTTGGTTCATTTGGATTATGTCTTGAAACTAACTTCACATTGTTCAAACACTACATGAAACCAGGAAAATATCATCTTTGATAGAGAACTGTCGAGGTCAAAAATAATCATGACTGCTGAGATGACCTTCATAGAGTTGTATCAAAGCTGTTAATGGAAAGCTAAGTGGAAAGAAAACATGTGGTAGAAAACGATAAACATGCAGCAGGATAACCACATTCCTTGTTTTATGTCCCTCCTGATCAACAGATGTCAAAGTGGGCTGAAAGAAAAAAAAAAAAAAAAAAAACCGACCAGACTCTCTCACTGGGCCAAAAATCAGATGGAAGTAAAATCTGCATTTCATTTGGAAATGAAGTCCCTACATTATCAAAGGAGAGAGATAAAAGTTTAGGTTTTCATTAGCTGGACAAATTGTGGATAAAAATTAGCTGTCTTTATAACGCGTAACAGCATATTTACATTTTATACCCATTACAGATGCTTAATTTTTAATGATGAATATTCAGCTACACAGTCAAAGATGCAATACAAAAGTCAGAGCAAAGCAGTGCGCTCTTGGTTGCTAGATACATTTTCTGGCTGATATGACGAAATGCAAGTCAATGCTTTTGTTTCCACTGTCAGCATAAATCAAACCATTTACATTTCCACTGCATTTCTATGTCTTTTTGAGATCTGTTTTTTGTTTTGTCAATGAAAATTCCCTCCAAAAAGTGAAAACAGATATATTTCATAAAAGTCTTTATTCATAAACTTGATGCAAGTTTACAAATTATTTTACATTGTCAAAATCACCCTTGCAACAGGAAAAAAGAAAAAGAAAAGAAACCAAACCAAAGCATGCTTACAGTGCATAACTTTATAACCCGGCCACCGCAGTTAATGATGCAAGGTAAAGAGACCAATATCAGGCTTGTTCAGGTCTCAGACCAACGCGTCACTCGTCTAATCTGAGGAGTCCTTGTTAGTCAGAAATGGGTTGGTGTGAGAGAAGCTGTTGTTGTTCAGGGCACCACACTCGAGTACATCAATGTTCCAAAAGAAATCAGCTTCATGTATGATGTCTGGCACATGAATCTTAGCTGCTGTTATTCATGGGAATCAACCTGGCATCTTTAAAGGTAGACCAGAAGGATGAGCCAATCAGCCCAAGGTGTCTCCGCATTGGGGCTGTGTGCCGATACAGTGGGGGAAACCACAACTAATTATATTCCCAGTCTATTATTAACCACCCCAAACAACCACTCCGTTTCCCAAGACAAGGGGAGGCAGGGGAAGAAATTATACCCACTACTATACTGACATGCAAAAAACAGCAATATCAAAGAGAAAGGGTACATGTGCTCTGAACCCTTCAACAAGCCCAGGGTTGGAGCAATCTCTGCCTCACACATCTGATCATGTCATTAGAAATCGCTAGCCTCAATCACAATGCGTGGAATGCATCGGCAAAACACACTACGATGTCAACACGGGTGTAGTTTTAATAACGGGGGGGGGACAAAAACAGACCGAGACATTCAATCTTGCCATCAATGATGGCCTGAACCAATCGTTTGCAAAGTTGAGTGTGCAGTATGTATTCCTGAGTTTGCTTGTCCAGAAAATGCAAGGGAGGGCTAAACAATGTAAGCAGAATGGGATGAATAATACAATACAAACACATTACAACAGCTAACAATCATGCCTATGATCTGGTAGTTTGCTTCATATAAAAAGGTATCTTGCAGGAAAACTAATTTAAGATGAGTTGGACATGAACAAACTTTAAACTTTAAACCAATGTGAAGTTAGTCGTCACTCTGGAAAGCCAAAAATCCATTCATAAATGAGAGTTCACTCCGAGAAATGGCAAAACTAAGCCTTCTACGCTGGTTATCAGGATGATATACTTAAAAAAAAAATGCAAGTAACAACACAACAGAACACCTACAAAAAAACATGTCACTGCATTAACTGGAATGCTCCAGTTAATATTACATCAAAGCCTCAACACGCTGAGGGTGTGCAGCCGAGCTGAGAGTGGTCATGAATAGTAAACCAGGGAAGTGGTAATGGGACGAGCTCAAGTTTTTCCTGTGGCAAAGCTCAACAAATATTTATTAAAACCTGAACAGATATTCTGGAAACAGAACAGACCCCAGGGTGATCTTTCCGGGCGTGAAGCGAAAATGTTATAATGGAGAAGAGTATTGCTGTGAATCTGGAACTCTGGCTGCATTTTAAAGCAGCACTGAGGTCAGAGAAAAGTCAGAGGGTAAAGGTCACTTTTTACCTCAGACGTTAAATAGGTGAAGTAGATAGGAAGTGAACCAGCTTTAAGAATTGGCTTCAGTTAAAACTCCAGAATGTGTCCCCGCTGCATAGCCGTAGAAAGGTTCAGCCTGTTGGAGTGATATGAATGGCTAAACCTCTGGTATGCTACCGACAGCTGTCTAACAATATTGTAACAGCCATTGTAGTATTAGAGCTCCACTGAAAGATAGGGTTACCAAAGAATAAGATGTGGATTGCAGTAGTCATTAGGCTTGTATAAGGACCTGGTGCACTTTCGCTTCCTTCAGATACTTCAGAAGTATCTATAATGTTACTTTATTTTAAATTGGTCTTAAGAGGTTGCAATGGCCCTGCAAGTTATAGTCAAGAGTATTCAGTAATACAGTCTCTGCTCAGGCAAAGACCTACACAAGATTACAATATAAACAATTAAATCCTTTAGCAGAAATACAAATTTACATGTTTACAGTGGAGTTAAAATCAATTACATTACAGTGTGATTTGATCCAAACGAGCTCCTGCTTTGCCTCATAATCATGTCTAGTTGCACGCCAATGTTGTCCAGCTGCTGGTTGCGATAATGTTGGTGGTTTTCTCCACATTTGAAAGCCAGCAGCATGCTGATCCTCATAAATGGTTTCTCCAACAAAACCTGCACAAGTCCATGTATTGTCCTGCCCTTGCTTGGGGCTTTAAGCTTTAGAACGCAAACTAGACTTAGGAGAAGCTTTGTTTTTTTTTTTCCTCCAAAAGGGGAAGAGGGTTCTTGGGATTAAAAAGAAGAACACAATATTAGGGAGGTCATCCTTGGAAGTCAAAGGCAAGGAGGGTTTCCTCTCACCAGCATTCTTGATATCCTTCCCAGCCATCACTGCATCATATTAGGAAATGGCGCATGCCAGTCTAACATCCAGTTTAAGGCCAGAGAGATAGAGAATGGCAAGTGGAGCATCAGACTGCCACTAGTGGAGGATAAAGCCATGCCACACCTTTTGAGTTCAAAGCCAGAGACAAGCCTTGACGTGCTCAATGCCAAAACCGAGGGAAAGTTCAAATGATATTTAGTCCACCGAATCGTGGGCAATAAAATAAAAAAATTAAACAGTAGACAAACAGTTAGAGATGAGCATCTGAAGAGAGGACGTCAATGCCAGTAGCAGCGGCGTTCAGTTGTGGGTAGAGGTGAACAGATCTGTATCTATGTGCCTGCTCTGGGCTAGACAAGAAATGAGGAATTTGGTTTGGGTTTTAAACTGTCATTGAGAGAGAACATCATTATTTGAAGGGTAAAACCAATATTGGTCACAAAGGAAAGGAAATAATCTAAGACATGTGGTCCCGGTGCAGGAAAGGCGACAGTCTCTATTAGCCATCCTCCTTCGGGGGTGTGTACCAGCCTACAAGTAGAAAAAAAAAATTAAATACAAAATGAACAAAGACAAAAAAGCTAAATAAAAACTATGTGTACCAGCCTACAAGTAGAAAATAATTTAAATACAAAATGAACAAAGACAAAAAAGCTAAATAAAAACTATGTTGTGCAAGTCCATTATTTCCGGCCTTTTGATAATACACAAGTTTAAAAAGTGAAATGATTAAAGACAGAATTCAAAGAGCCCAGGAAGTGTGCTGACCCCACTTTTTTTTTACCATTAAGAAAAGAACATGGTCTGTACAGGGTTGGATGTAACAAACATAGTCATCTGCATTTTGTTTTTATCATGGTGCTCCTGTATTTAATATTTAATTAATTCTCACCTTTCTCAATCAAAAGAAAAAAAAATGCAAATTTAAACAAAAATGAAAAATATCTGGGTAAGATTAAAATTTTTAGTAAATGACGGAAGGAGAAAGTGCTCTGTACATTTTGGAACATTTCCACATTTTTTAAACAAAAATAATTCAACATTTTTTTTTTATTTTATGTGATATTCAAGAGCGTGATTGTGAACTACAATGAAAAATCAGACATATACGAACCTAAACAAATAAATAAATAAATTCCTTGTCACATCCTTGCCTCATTGGATGTTTAGACTTTTTAACAAAGTAATTTAGGAACTATGCAATAAATTCCTTTTATCTATTAGAGCAGCTGCTATAACAGCTGTTTGTTATTTGGGACTCCAGAAAACAACACAATGAAATGAAAAATGCCTGATGCAGCATTTCTATCAAGTTACCACTTATCTACATTACACGATATGTTCCCAGTTTAAACACTTCACAGCACCCAAATATTCCAGATAGTTTGTATGAATGCAACCAGAAATTTAACACCTAAACAATAACATGTAATTTATACCGGCCTTTAAAAATGTGCATCATTCACATGCACATATTTACAGTTTAACTTGTTGTTTTAAAACATATACAAAGAGCTATACTATAAACCTATTATCAATGTCTATATAAAAATATCTAATATCTAAGATTTTAGCACACAGTTTGTTTAAAACACAAAAAACTGGGAATTGACAAACTCACCATTCTTTTCATGAATCTGAACCAGGGATTTGTAGGACTGCTGTGCTCTGGCAAGATTGTACTGGTTCTGTAGAAAGAGATCGAAATAAAGATAAAGTTAGATGTAAACAGCAAGACTGTATCATAATGGTAGGGCAAAACAAAAGATTAGTCTTATGGGTTCTCAAAAAAAAAAAAAAAAAAAAAAAAAAAAAAAAAAAAAAAAACAAAAAAGAAAAAAAAAAAAAAAAAAAAAAAAAAAAAAAAAAAAAAAAAAAAAGCCAGGAAATAAAATAAGACTAAGACAAAAACAGTAAGGTTGACACTTAACACAAGTGATCTTATCAAACAGATTCAAGGCAGTTTTACCCTGCCAGACATAAAAAAAAAAAAGCTTCACATCCATGTTTGGTCATACCTTGTGAAAAGGCCCCAGAATCTGCTCCCCTGCATATGACTTAAAGTTGCGATTAACTAAATGTGTGATCATCAGGCGAGGAGCGCCCGGTTCATTGGTCATTGCTGGGGGCGGAGGTGGAGGGATGCTGCCGAGAATCTCCTCCAAACTTCGACTATCAACCGCCTCAGTAGCTTCCCCCTGAGACG
Organism: Brachyrhaphis roseni; assembly: GCA_903066815.1. NCBI lineage: Eukaryota > Metazoa > Chordata > Actinopteri > Cyprinodontiformes > Poeciliidae > Brachyrhaphis > Brachyrhaphis roseni. The sequence goes on from CAEFZY010050831.1 coordinate 15,426, forward strand.
GATCTGTGGCACAACAAAAGTACAACTTTTTATTCTTCTGGTGCGAGTCGTTTCAGGTGGTGTTGGTGGAGAGAGAGAAGAGGGGTGGCGGGGTGGGTGACTGGGGGAGGGGTGGAGGAGCGCGCATACACACACACACACACACACAAATAAAACAAACAAACACAACACACGCAGCAAGTCTCGAGTGAAACAACGACCGAAGAGAGAAAGTTGACAGGGCTTATTTTCCTTTGTTCTGAAATTAAGCACAAGGCGAAAAATAAAAATAAATAAATAAATAAAAAATACAGAAAAGACCATGAACCCACATTATTACACAAACGCTCCCCACGACAAGCGTTGATACCGGAGTAGATGCGCCACAGTCACTCGGTCGATGATGAATAACTAAAGTGTGTACCGATCAAAAACGTCACAGTTCGAGTCATTTCTGACTGAAATTAAAAACACCAAGACAAACAGAAGTCCTCTTTTGGGAGGTAACAATATCGTTCAAACCATTATGTTGCCACCGGAGCAAGCCACAGCGACCTGTCCAAAAACAAAAAAATCTATTGTGCTCACATAAGCATAAACAAGCAAAATGAGTCGATGTTTGGGACTCGAATACAAGCAAACAGGCGCAGAGTTAAGCATTTTAACCCATCCTAACTAGAACTTTCCAAAAGCAACACCGAAATGAGCTGATATTGATACTTTTTTTTTATACTTGATTTAAAACGGGAAAAAAACCAAAACTAAAAACAAAACACTTCATCTTTCGAAATAAACTACCTCGTTTGCAGGAGACATCCGGACAAGAAGCACCTTCGTCGTTAACAAAATCATCCCCCAAATTATTTATGACGAGCACTTCAGACAAAAAAAAAAAACTATCAGCCCATTCTAACTACGTGTTCGCAAGAAGAAGGAGGAAAAAAAAAAAAAAAAAAAAAGCATTACAGCTGAGCCAATTGGCCTTCACCAGTACAGCAACACACGCAAAGCAATTGACTGAGCAACTTATTTGGATTCAGAGACACCAAAACAGCCTTTGTTACTTGCCAGTTGTCGGCGGTGCCTCCTCTTGGCCATTGGAGTTGGTTTCTTGAGGGGGTACATCCAACTCGTCCTCAGAGTCATCCCGAGGCTGCAGCCCTTTCCTTTTTGGCTCCCTTTTGGAAGCAGTGGAAGTTTTTGCTGTTTTAGATGGCATGATATGAAATCTGAAGGGGCCTTTGGAGGGGAGAAAAAAGGAATATCCATGAGCGAGGGGTTTTTTGTGTGTGTGTGTGCATGTCAATCTTCAAACTCCCATTATAGTCGGTCACTGGAGCTATTCTGTCAGGTTTTTATCTTTGCCACAGCCAGATCTTACCGCCGCCCCTTTACTTGCTAATCGCTCCATTTATTCATATGCCAACACAGTAAGTGAAACAACAAAGTAAAGGTTTCTGGTGAAGATTAGGATGAATAAGGTTGCGCAGATTTGTTTGGGGGAGGAAAAAAAACCTAATCCCTAATGTATATAAGAAAAAAAAATCGCAAGTTTCTGTAAAATCTTTAAAGAAAAACAACAAACCTCATTCAATAACGTGTTGTGTCTGCATCTGCAGTGGGGATATTTTTTTTTCATAGCGCCGCACATAGTTGTACAAAGCAGAAAAACTGGGGAATCATACAGTTAATATGGCGAACTTGAAAGCTCGATAGAGTTTCTATGCAAATAAGGTGAAATCGTTCCCTTTAGTTTAGAGCCTATGTAACGCCTATGTTGCGTGTCCACTTCTGCGCAGCTAAACGGGTTTCTCAAACTGACAGTAATATTAACTTTCAGTCCCATGAGTTTTTATTCTGGGGGGGCGGAGGTAAAATACTGAATAACCCAACCTAACCCCTGTGATAAAATGCATATTCACAGCACTAATAAAACCTAAGCACGACGATAAATTGAAATTGTAACCACACGTTTTAAAAACAAGCACCTCGTTTGTGCTGGCTTTTTCGTAGTTTTCACATGTTGGCATTAGGTCCATCATGCTATTCAGCGGTGCTAAGTTAGGTTAGCAGCTAAAGCTAATTGATGTCAAATATAGAAGCGGAGTCTAATATAACAAAATAGCCCAGTTTAACTTGCAGACCAGCCTAAAACGACGGTAAATACAGTAACGTTAGTTACTGTCAAAAATATTGCTTACTTTAACAACGTAAAATGTTTCACAGTTTGAAAGTATGATCAAAAATATCTCACTAAAATTACTGTTCTAGAAAATAACGAAAACATTGAAATTCGCAATAGCCTTCCCGTCAAATTCAAGAGTTGCTAATGCTAAAACCTAGTATAAAACGTTGCTAACTGTAAGTTTCCCTTCGAAAAAAAAGCTTGTGATTCCAGCAAATAGACGGTCCCCACGCATGACTCCCCACCAAAGTATCCTTAAATACCTTCTAAGTTATACACACGATCCGTCAGAGGTCCTCCTATCTGTTGCAAACTGTGAATTCAAAAAAAGTATCAGAAAATCCAAAACTCGACGAAAATAATCCATAAAATTCAGCCCCGTATCACTCCGAGTCGCTTCCCATTTGAAAACTGTATCTTGTAAATGGCGCCTAAACTGCGCCGTCAAACCAAATTCGTTACAAACTGACGCAAGGCACCATGGATCGTTTCGAAAGGGCAGGGCAGAAAAACGAAATTCAAAAAAGGGGACGGAGCCAACTACGCAGCTCTTTACACCCTTTATGTTCACAAGCCTAACACCAGTGTAAGAATGAAAAAAAAGATAGCAAATGCTTTCTTCAAAATGAAAAGTTTTGTCAGAACTTAAGAGTAAAGATTAAAAGCTAGTGTGTTATTTTCTGGAATATTCAAACGGTTGCTTGGTTACAGTAGACCCGCCTCTCAGAACAGTTAATATATGCATATGAAAACGCATCAAACTTACTGAACAAGCGAATAACGTAAGAGAGACATTTGTCTGGTCGTAATTAAGTCGAATTACTTAATAAAACTTATCAATATTTTTAAAATATATGAAAATGTCAGAGTGTGGAGACGTGAGTTATAACTCTCGCGATAGCATACTTTTCCTTCAAAGCTTTTTCTCCTCTTGATTATATGGCTACCAAAAGTTAGCCCGTTTCGTAAATATTACTGCTCGGTAAAGGATGGGATTGCTTTGTACTGCATTGACTTATCGCATTATTTTTTAACAACACGTGTGGCGTTTACTGTCCTGCAGTAAATTCGATAACGTCACAGTGATGGCCGTGTGTTTCTGAAGACGGTTACCAGCAGGATACACGTTAGCAACGGTGACAGCTACCTTAGCAACTGTACACCTCCTTCATCGTTAGGGCTGTCGGCGCATACAAACGGCTGTGTTACAGTATTAACAGGGTATGTTGATGCCTTAATTCGTGCACTTTGTTACTTTCAGAGCTTCGTTGAGCTAAATGCTTCATATGGTCTGTATCTGTTTAGCAATAGTGCTATCATTCGTGTTTTTTTGTTCCTTTAGGATACAGCAGAGTAAAAATGAGGCTGAAGACGTCGTTGCTGAAGGAACCAAAACATATCCTTTATGTGATGTTATTACATTTATATGTTTTTGAGTTTGTTTCAAGCTGAAATGTGCGCACCGGACGACACAACGTCATAATTTTAAATTATTTATACTGTTTTTCAGAGCATGGTTCCAGATATATCTATAAACATCACTTCTGCAAATGTTTATCTATTCAAATATAATTACATAACAATGTAAAGATTCAATAGATAGTCATGCATAAAAATATTGTCTTTTACAATGAGCATGCTACTAAAGAAGTAGAATTTAGACTCTCTGATTCAAATGGTAGCAAACTGAAGCAAAGGGTATTGTATAGTTTCTTAAAGTTTAAAATTTTATCAAAATTAGGCATTTAAAATAGGTACAGTCTACTGAATTACCAGTATATAATTTGTTCATTAGTAAGCCAATCACCCAAGTTGAACATTAGTTGATTTGTTGACTCTGTAACTTAATTTTAATTAATTAATTGAGAAATTGTTTGACAATGTTATTTTTTAACTTGCTGTAGTTCTGTGTGAGTAATTTAGAAATATTACACTTTGACAAAAATCTGTAAGGCCGTTGCTTCAGGGTACCATACAACCCTGTCGAAAGGAATCTGTAGGCAAACATTTATCCGTTTTTTAACCCCTGAAAAAATATTCCCTTAAAACTTGCCTGTTTCAGTTTCTATGGGTAAATAATATCAAAACATTCTTGTTAGCTTCCATGTCATTAAAAGTGTATATTTTACTGGGTTTATGTTGAATTAATGGGTTTTAACAATTGCATAAAACCCATCAATAAAAGATTCTAAGAAGGTTACTGTACATGTAGTGTAAAAAGTCTTAAATTTAGCCTATAGCCTGCATGTAGAAACCCTGTAATGATCATGTTAACTACAAAAAAATACATGTCTGTATAGTCACTGGCATTCAGCAAGGGTAAAACAAGAGAAAAGAAGATGTAGTTATCTTATCCACATTGTCTTTCTATCCATCTTTTAGAGGCACACAACATAGAAAATCACACTTATTGTTGCTGTATCACTCTTTGATATTTTGCTATCACAATAAATAGCCTGGACAAAATATTTGTTTTGTAAATATTTCAAGTCTCAGGCATTCATGTTCTGCATAATAATGACATATATAATAAATGAGATAGACTCTGCTACCCAGTAAAACTCTGTGTAGTTTTTTTCCCCCCGGTTTTTATCTGTGGTCCAAATGAAAACCTTTAAATAAAAGCAAATAAACCAAATAAACACCTTACCAAGTCAGTTTGTTTCCTCAAATTAGCCACTCATTCACTCAAATCCTAATGATGTACTTGGGTTGTTTGTTCTTAACAGCATTTCACATAAAGAGCTTGTCAGTTGTGTTGGTTGGACCACAGCAGATGAGCTGTATTCTTGCAGTGAGGACCATCAGATCCTCAAATGGAACCTGCTCACCAATGAAACCGGCCTGGTGGTCCGACTGCCAGATGATACTTACCCTGTTGATCTACACTGGTTCCCCAAAACCGTTGGTGCCAAGAAGCAGACCCAGGCGGAGATTTCTGCCCTCACCAGCACAGATGGTGAGTCTTTATGTTCTTTAAGATTTCTCTTACAGGCTATATAGCTTTGTTTCTGAAAATTAGAATATGTTTGAATTGGTACAAGACAAATATTAGTACATGGGTTTTAGTCAGAGCTCTCAGTTGTGACTCAAATTCTTAAATTGTAACTTTTTTTTTTTTTTTGTCTTACCAAATATGTTTCGTCTTATATTCATAGCAGCACTTGCACACAGTGCTGTTTATATTCTTTACTATCACTAAATCTGGTGACATCGATCACAGTCGCCTACAAGACCAAGGTTACATTACACTGCGTAGCTCTTCTTCGTTCTATATTACATGCAAACACAAAGCGTGTGGATGCACTTTTATGACAGGCAATGTGTGGTCACATCTCTAATGACAGTGTAGGGTTGCATAAACGCACCCACAAACTGAAGCAGCAATTTTCTCTGGCAGACCAGAGACAAGTTATGATTCATCCCTGTTACGATTCACTTTTGCAACTTTCTTGTAGTCTTAGTCATTTTGCACTTGCACAAATACTAGCTTGCTAAGGATACTGCTAAAAATGTGAAAAAGGTAAACCAAACCTTCATGCTTCTTTAAAATATTATATAAATCAACATTTTTTGTCAGAGGTTCTCTATTCATACCCCTTAAACGTGTTTGTGTTTTGTCACTCTGTAAACTAAGAAGGTCAATATTTTTTTAGGTTGTTTTAGGTGATGGAGAATTGTGGACCGTTGTGAAGTGGATTAAAATGATAGTTTTCAAAATTGTATCCCCCAAAAGCCTGAAAAGTTTGGCATGCTTTTGCGCCCAGGGTCCTGAGTCAGTTCTTTGTAGAAACACAAACAACTTCATATTGGGTATATCCATACCAGTGTTGCACATAATACAGACTAAAACTTTCCCCCCTTTTTCTTTGCAAAAGAAGAAAGGCTCAATCAGACTAGAGTGAGAGCGTCTGTGAGTAGAGTTTTGGTCGAGAATTTGACTGGTCCATCCTAATACAGAAATGTCTGTGGATCTAAACCATTCTGTTTTAGCTGAGGATTGTTTAATCAGGGTTGTTGTTTTACTGAAAGGTGAATCTTTGCACCAGTCCCAAGACTTTTGAAACTTCTCACAGGCTTCTAGGATTGTCCTGAATGTGACGCTTTTAGATATCTAACGTTCTTTAGCAAACATCTGAGCCCTTCACAGAACATATGCATTTATACTGTCAACTCGGTACAGGTCAACTCAACTAACCATTTTGCTGTCTTTTGAATTCAGTTGATTCCATTGCGATTTTCTTAAGGGATCTTAGAGGAAGGTAAATTTACTAAAAAAAAATTATTTTTTTTTTATTCTTATTAAAGTAATAAACTATAAATTTCCTTCCACTTCACAATTATGCAATTTGTTGTGACACATTTAATCCCAATCAAATACAATAATATTTGGGATTTTAGCATGACGAAATGTGGAAGAGTTTGAGGGTTGAGGATATTTTTACTCAGAGCCTTTTGGATCGCTAAAATGTTTTAAAAAATAATTTTGCACTTCCTGCACCAGGTATATGGATCTGATTTTGTGGAAAAACACAAGGATTCTCCCTATTCTTTTAAACATTAAATAGAATGTGATCTCTACAGCACTACAGACTCCAAATCTTAGGCTTTTAAGATGGTATTATGGTTCATATGTGAATGTATATGAACATGAAGTCCATAGATAAATTTGTATTTAATGCGATGCTAATAGTCTATTGCCAAAAGACTAAAAGATCCACCTAACAAATTCAGTTTGAAGACATGAGTGTATATACTGTAGTGACTACCTGCAGCATCAGTAATATACACTTTTGTTGGGGTTTCCAAATTTAGAAATGGTAGAGAGCTACAGCATGCTGATTTACAATTATAGGCTACCAGAAATTACATATTACATTCAGAATTTTTAATATACACCACCACAAAGTACATGTTGGGTACGCGTCTTCAATAGCTGTCTCCATGCCTGATCACCCTTTCATGTCTGTGGAACAGAAAATTGCTTGAGTTTCAACCAGCAGAAACCTTTTAGTTGTACTCATTTGCTTCCTGTTCTAACTTTGCAATGTAGCCGGTTGGAGAAATGTGGCTTTGTTCTTAACAATGTTTATTAGGTGTGTTTTTGATTTTGCCTTTACTGAATTAAAATTTTTTTCCATTCCTTTTTTTTTCTTTTCCATCTGTTTGATACTACAACAATGCAATAGACCTATTCATCTTTTTAAATAATACCATTTATTGTTCCTTGTAAATGTTTTAGTATTCTACTGAGTGATTTCCTTTTTTTAACAGGAAAGTTCCACCTGGTTTCCAAAATGGGACGCATCGAGAAGAGTGTGGAAGCGCACAAAGGGGCTGTTTTGGCTGGAAGGTGGAACTACGACGGAACTGCTCTAATCACAGGTGGAGGCATCACGGACACATTTCTGTTTCGAAAATGGACTTTTAATCTTCATAAAACATAAACTCAGTTATATCAGCTGTCCTATGATTCACTCTTTTTTTATTATTTACTTAGCGGGAGAAGATGGACAAATCAAGATTTGGTCAAAAAGTGGAATGCTGCGTTCTACGTTAGTGAGCCAAGGTAAAGCTTCAAAAAGCCTTTTTATATACAAAAAAATCATAATTACATCAGGATTGAGCAAAAAGTTAAACCTAATTTCTCACAATTACCAGAGCCACATCATCCTAGCCGTTTGTCACACTAATTGGAGACTTGACAGACTGGAAGAGGAGTCTGTAAATAAGATGCTTTGCTACTGGAAGAAGAAACTGGGTTTATTTTAAATATGCCTCTTTAAAAGAGAATTTAAACCCATGAGGTCGATTTGAAAACGGTAGCATTTGACTGAATTGCTGAAAATAATTGCTTTAGCGAGAAAGCTAATCAGCTGTGTTTTGCTAAACGGTATTTCTGGTCAGATGACACCAAAATCAGATTTTTGTTTGGCCTAGGTGCAAAGCGTTACGTGTGTGGTAGGAAAACTAACACATCACCCTGAACACACCACCCACACATGAAACATCTGTGGTGACAGCATCGTACTGTGGGAGTTATTTTCTTCTTCAGGGATGGAGGGATGTCTGGGGCGAAGATGAACTCTGAGTCAGGACAATGACGCTAAACATGCAGCCGGAGCTATAGTACCAATGTTTTGTTTAAATATGTCAGAACGAACTAGTAAAAGTCCAGACCTAAGAATCTTTGGTAAATACTATTTTTGCTTAAACTTACACCTACTAAGCTGGTAGAGGCATACTCAAAAAATATTTGCTGTAGTAGTAACTTCACTTGAAGGTGGTTCTACAAAGTTTTGAGTAATGTTTATCACGAATGCATGCCACACTCTTCAGATTTTTATTTTTGAGAAAAACGTAAAAAAAACTACATTTATCCTTCCGTTTCACAGTAACACACTAGTTTCAATTGCGCTACTCAGAAAATCCCCATATAATGAAGCTTGTGGTGCAAATGGGGCAAAAGACATGAAAAAGTTCAACTGCTGTAGTTGAATTGCAGCTATTTGCAAATAAAAACAGAAAATCTTGTGATGAATGTCAGTCACAGGAGTATTTGAACTATGAAGAGTTGCTGCTTCTTGGTTTTTCTCTACTGTAAAAAAATTTTTTGATTACCGTATGCATGATTGATCAGTCATTAAGTTTCATCTGTCTTTACTGCTAGGCTTCAACAAGCGACACAGAGTCCTACACCACAGCCTAAATATAAGTAGCACCACATTTTTTCAGTAAACCTGTCGTATTTGTGTGTAAAACTCACTTTTGTGACGCTAGCTGCTCACTTTGCTTCTAATTAATATTCGACTGTTACCGAATTACTTACTACACACTGAAAAGTAAGCAATTTCGTTTATTTCACGCTGCACAACCATGTCGTTGCACAAAGATCGGTGCGTGGTTGTGTGCATGTGTTAGGTCTTTTGGTTTGAAAGCGAGCTCAGATGAATGAGAGCAGATTGATTTTTCTCCAGTCATGTGGTTTTCTTTATTAAAAAATGCCTTAAAGTTAAAAAAGTTTTATAGTTTTTATTAAAAACCAATAAAGACATGCTCCTCTCTTCGTCATTGCTTCTTAATTGATTCATTATGTAGCTTGACTTATTAAATATTCAGTTTTTAATCATGGGATGGACGATAAAAGAAAATCGTGGATATAATATGCTGTGAGAAACGCATGGTACACCCCTGATTGATGACAGGAGTTGTAAAAAAAAATAAAATAAAAATCTTGGCAGAGAAACGGCAATATATGGTTAAAGAACAATTTTCCCATTGGTTTGTTTTTTTGAGTCCAAGCGGCTCGGTGGCTGTCAGATTTGCAGAGCACCTAGATTTAGTAGCATATACACACAGCCTGCCACATGGCACCGAGATCGCTGCAGGTGTTGCTTCTCTTCACACACTCCCATGCGCGCGCAGACATGCAGAAGGTGCAGAAGTGGGCTGTTCTCTTTGGCTTGCTTTGACCCATTTTAAAATCAAGCTCTAGGAAGAGGTGGGAACTGAGCAAGATGGGGCGTGGAGAGGTGGGGGGGGGAGACTTGTCTCAACTCCTCTCATCGACTCCGTCAGATTTTCAGCTCACGTGACCAGTTGGCATTTTTGAGAAACCGCACGCACCTGGAGTGAGGTTAAATGTCAGTCACCCCTCCCCTTCGCACGTGTGTCGCCACAACTCAAATTGAAGCACACACATACACACCCCTACACACACTTTCTTGTTTAACGCTAACATAAATTGGGACGTAATAGGCTTTATGCATTTCCTTAACCTCTTATCCTTACCTTTTAAAAACCAGGAAGTCTGGCTCTAACCTGAACCAGATTTTAATAGGAACCCTAACTTTAACTCCTAACCTTTGTTTATGTGGCTAAATCTGTTTTTCTCCATGGCTTTGGTCTCCTCAAAGTTAGCAAAACAAGCTCACAAGAAAGTTCCCTCGAGCTTGTGTTTATGTGTGTGTGCACACGTTCTTTTAATGTGAAAGTTAGACTGACTTTCTCAGCTGGTTTTCCTGTAAAGTGTGCTGCAGATAGACCGAATGAGGTGAAATCTCAGAGAAAATGTCATGTTGTTTGAGAGGGCCAATCAGTGCTAGGTGGAGACAGGAAGGAGAGCTTCCTCATCCTAGCAAAGTAAAAAGTCTGCATGTGTTCAAAGCCTGGTTCTTTTTTCAGTATTTGTGATTTGGGATGAAATCCTTTGTGTCTGCATGTCTGCGTCTTCTTCAGGGTGTCCTGTTTATTCGGTTGCTTGGGGTCCGGACTCTGACAGAATACTCTACACATCAAGAAGGCAGCTAATCATCAAACCTCTGCAACCCAGCACCAAAGTCATTCAGGTTTACAGCCGTTTGCTTCTTTGTTTATTTTTATCAAATGAATAAATTAGTTGTTGTGGTTTTATGTTTTTTGGGGGTTTTTTTTCAAAGAGAGCAGTAAAAAAGAAACAGTGCACTGCAAAAGTAGTTATGGTTTTAAACTTTTTACAAGCACAGACTTCATTGTATTTGTATGTTGTTTGGGGGGTATTATGTGATACACCAGTACAAAGTAGGACATAATTGTTTACGGAAAGTGAAATGATCATTATTATCATGCAGAACAATACCTTGACTTTTTTCCACATAAAATCCCAATAATTTACACAAATGTTTGACACTGCGACCAGTTGTAGAAAGAAATTCTACAACTGGTAGAATTTCAGTTGTAGAAATTCTAGAATTTCTGGTAGAAATTCTAGAATTTCTGGTAGAAATTCTACAACTGTTGTGTTTTTCTAACAGGACAGTTAGAAAAACTGTTGTGTATTTATGCACAAATTATAGTTCTAGAAGTAGCATATTTATTGTTCAGATTTCAGACAGTGTTTCTTTCTTCCAAGATAAAGTTTCCAAATACTCAACTTTTTTTTTTATTTTTTATTTTTATGAACTGTGGGAATTATTTAGTCAAGTTGTTCCATGCCAGTGAAATAAATAAACAAGTAGAAAAACAATAGCTCTTTTTTATTTATTTTTTTTATTTTTTATTTCGGATTTATTTCAGCAAGTTTTTATTATTTATTATTTATTATTTAGGTTAACATCATGTACAAGAGTGATTATTCAGCAGTGTTAAACCGGTTCATTTGTCCAGTAATGGATTTTCAGGAGCTTGAGTGGAGTTGTTAGACTTTCTGTCCAGCTTTCTACGCTGTGCAGCGAGAAAATGGACGTCTTTCTTTGCTGCAGCAAAGTTTCAGCCTCCCCTGATGGATCAGTAAATTAATGACCATGCACATGCACTGCTAAAGTATTACTCTATAGATGACCTTACACACCTGGGAGAATTTTTCTTGTTCATGTATGCGTTTGTTTATTATTCTTCTTGATGCTGAACAGCACATGGGACCTTAGATAAACAGGGGAGGGTTTAATGTGTGCTTTGCTTTCTCTTGGCCATTCCCAGACATGCGAGTACAAGCACATACACACACACATTGAAAAGTGCCACTTCATCACCTCTCTCTCACACCCCCTCTGAGACTAACTCAGTGATGGAAGGCACCATCAACATTAATAGAGACCACTGAAAGATCCTCTTTAAAGTCTTTTCCAAGGCAATGACACACATTCATGGATTTGCCTGTGATTTTTAGAATTGAATACTATCTGTAGACTGATTGATACATGAAAATGTACCAAACTTCATAAAAGTTTAGTGATTTAAGACCATTACAGTTTCTCTTGTTTTTATTCTTGCATGTTTTGTTTGGACAAAGTGCAAGCAAACTTGATCAATTCTTTTTAGTTGTTGTTCTGGTAAAATAACAGCCAAAAAATATTGTATGGATGACATAATAGTGTCTGGCTAAAAGAGATTGTCTTGTTGTCTCTTTTTAGTGGAAGGCTCATGATGGACTTGTTCTAAAGGTGGACTGGAATTCAGTCAATGACCTCATCCTGTCGGGTGGAGAAGATTGTAAATATAAGGTTTGTGATTTTCACCTCAATTTTCATAAAAATAGACAAAAATGTTGTGTTTAAGTCACTGATAATGTGTACCCCCACCTAATTAAACAGGGCTATTGATGGTACTGGGTTCAGTACTATCTAAAAATAGTAAAATAGCTCTTTAGATTAGTGTGGATAGGATCCTGGGAGGGAGATCGTAACTTAAGCATCCTTAACGACCTACCTGTAAGAGGTTGATACTTCCTTCATGCTTTCGTTAAGTCTGTCAACAAAACTCAAGAATTACAATGTTTCTTACATTACAGTATTTGAGATTCAAGCTTAAAGCAGACATTTCAATGTCTGGATAATAAGAAGTCACATTAACCCGATACTACTGTTTGAGTGTTTTGATATCGTGAGACGTGTCACTTGGTCTCCTGACACCCTAGTAGTCATTTGCTCTTTTAAAACAGCAATATGTAATTTTTATAAAAAATGATAAAAAAAATTTTACATGTTAAAATTGTCAGTATTTTCACTATAAAATGAGACAGATAATCTGTGAAAAATAAATCTCCTTCATTTCCTCCATTTGGTCCTATTGCCATCTGTAGAAATGCACCACTGCCGATCAGAAACAGGCAATCAAAGCCAGGAGGAGTGTCTTAGCACTGTCAATCATGCTCTAGTACATCCTGCTTACTGTGATAATGGCGGAGAAACAACTTTTGTCACAGAAAAACTGTTTATCCACCGTCATTGGTGGCCATGCTAACTAGCCTTCACATTCACAGGCTCCACTGTGGAGAACTAGCTTAACAGCGCATATAGAAGTACGATTAATGGGGCTTAACACCTTCCTCCTGGATCGTATTGGTTGTTTCTGACTGAGTGATGCTTTGTTGCAGATGGCAGCAGGGCCACAGGCAGGAGGCAGAGGAGCTTAACTTTTTTTCTTTTCATAGATTATCTATCTCATCCTATCGTTTCCATGTCTTCTGACCAATGCAGAGGAGGTAGAAAGTTGTTAAAAGTCAGCACTGCTTGACTTGCATAAGGTCAACCTGGCTTCACAAATTCAGGGAGTGATGTGGTGACATATGTCAGTAAACAAAATCTAGAAGGACATAGAAAAATACTTTTGTTGTTCTGAAATTAATGGTTTGGGAAAACCTACAACATAGATTATATGCATTTTGCTAATTTCTACATTTCACCACATCTCCTGACATCCCGCACAGCCAGCTTGTTTATTTGAAAAGTTATATTTCTGCAGGTTATCTCCAACTTCACTTGGCGATGTGTAAAAGGTCAGGGGAAGCTTAAACATTTACTAACATTTGACCCTATAAAATCATGCTTGGTTTTAGCCTGGTTTGCACAGCAAGATAATTAGGCATATTTTTGATTCGATCTTCCCCTTTGACAATCTTAAGGATGCTTATGACGTCTTTAAAGATAATCTTATGAGATTTTCCGGCTTTGTGTGGTATGCCGAGAGTCATCTGATCTGGCTAGTTCACCTCTAACCACCTCAACAAAAGCAAAATTAAGGTTTTTTGAGTGGTTTATCCAAAGTCTGGAGTTAAATGGGACAGAACTGCTATGACACGTTCATGCTCTAAAACCCTCCGAGTTGAAATAAAGACATTCTACAAAGAAGTATGGACTGAAATTCCTCCATATTGATGTTAAAGTCGCCAGTTATCAGTTGTTGTTGCCAAGGGTGATACACCCAGTTATCAGGGATACTGTCCCTATTTTTCACATAGGGAAGGACTGGATTTCATAGTGTTTTTTTCCACAAATAAAGTAAATCATTATGTGAGAACTCTTTTGTACGTAATGTCATTTGATAATCTGAAAACTTTTAACAGCACTGGAAACTTTGCCAAATAATCAGTTATAATTTGAGCAACACACTGAATATCAATATTAGTCCTATTAATCTCCCAATAGAATCAACAATCCATTCAGTGACCTGAACTGTACCTGCTTACATAATGAAGCAGTATGTGACAAGCAACAAGTTTATTTGCTTAATTAATTACGAAGGTTACTGAGCTCAGTGTAAGTAAACATTTAATAAAAGCCACACATACTGAGAACCTTTCTCCATTGCAGAACAAACAAATGGGAACATTACAGCTTATAATACACCTCAACCTTTAGGAAGTTTACTATTTTTCAGGTTGTTGTTTTGTGTTCTAAAGTTTGCGCTCCCTCCGAAGGTTTGGGACAGCTTCGGACGTCTACTTCACTCGTCGACCTCTCAGGACTACCCCATCACCTCCTTGTCCTGGGCCCCAGATGGAGAAGTGTTTGCTGTGGGTTCCTTCAACACCCTGCGGCTCTGCGACAAGACTGGCGTGAGTCACATTTTTATACTCTTTTTTTCAGTTTGTTCTTTTCATTTTTTCTAAGTCAAACTGGAGCGCCAACTTTGTAAGAACGGATGTAAAGACAAAAAAAGATTCTTAGGTTAGACAGTAGCTCTACGATGGTTATTCATATACATAATTTTTTTTAACAGGAATAATTTAATATATTTCAGCAGACACTTTGTGTGACAACAAGAGATTTACAAGATCCATGCCTTCGCATTTAAAAACTTTGGATGTAAAGGCTCGTACCTAGTCTGGTATACAGGGCTAGGGAAATTAATGTATTTATAGGTCAGGCTGTATGTTTAGGGTCATTGTTCTGCTGGAAGGTGAACCTCCGCTTCGGTTTCAAAACGTCTGCAGCCTCTTAACAGGTTTTCTCCAAAGAATGTCCTGAATTGAGCACCATCCATCAAAACTTTAACTCTTGATTAGCTTTCCTGTTCATGCTGAGGAAAAAACATCCCCGCAACATGATACTGCTCTATCACGCGTGTCTAAACTTCTCTGCAAACTGTTTATGCCTTTTGAGAACAGCTGGATTCACACTAAGATTGAATCACATACAGGAGGTCTCTTTTATTTAGGGGTATCTGAATAAATGGGGACTGAATAGACATCCATGCACACACTCTTCAAATTTTTATTAGGATAAATTTATGTTTTTAAAGATAAGTGTACACTTTTCATATAATTTCAGTTTTTCCACATACTTTAATTTGTTGTTTTGCTTAATTATTAATGTTTTGCTTAATAATATTCAACTTATATGCTTTACATTCAGCAAAACCCTCTACCAATGAACAAATAAAAAAAAAAAAAGTGGCACACACCACTTTTCCAGTGCGGTATGGTTTATATTGTGTGGCTCATTACTGGCCTCATGCTTTTCTATACATCATTCATCACTGTAAATCACATTAGGCTGCATGCCACATATTCTCGTTACCTGGTGCTGATGGTAACTGCAGTAATGAGAGGGGAAATGGGAGAATGATGAATGGTAATTGTTGTTTTGTTATTGCCAAACGTTTGGCCAGCAAAAACATTACCACCTGCCTCACGGGACGTTCAGAGCTTCGCTGAGTTAACGTGGAGACGTCAGCATAGTGCTGCGTCGGATTGCAGTAATCAAAACAAACAAACAATGCTGGGTCTCTTTGTGCCCTGATCACCCGGCCTTTCATGCTCCATTTTGATTTAATAAGGATCAAGGATGTTTGGGGATTTTTTTTTTTTCTTCAGAGAAATGAAATATATTAGCTAGAGAGAGGTCTGAGTGAACACATGTGCCTCTTATGTGAGCAGTTACGTTTGATATTCAGAATCTGTGATTTATAATATTTTACTGTGATAAATGTAATCTTTTTGAGTAAAAAAACTTTTTTTTTTTTTGCAATCAAAAAAAGCCCCATAAGTTAAAGATCAAGAGTTGCAATAAATGTATAACTGATCTTATCAGATGTAGTGGGGGCTGGGGGGAAATTCACAAAATAAATTTATTTTCTGTTTTATTTGTTTTTGTTGTATACACAGGTAAGCCTAAATCAATTAAACTCAGTGACTTAGGTTTAAGGACTTGTTCAATTTGACCAACATGTTTTAACAATATCTGTAATGGGGAAAAAAATATGGAGTAACACTGAAAAAATTAGACAAGACTAAAACTAATCAAGTAAGCTGCCAAAAAACCCGACAGCAACACTTCATGAGCTCCAAAACTGTCTGCCAAGAATCGGTTGTGTTCTACATGTGAGAGCATTCTCCTGTGTTCTCCATATGTCTAGATAAAGGAGCAATGTGCGAGGATAAAATCGTTTTCTTTTAAAGAAATCACCCAGTCTTAATTTCACTTGTAGAAAACAGTGCTGTCTAAAGAAACCCAGTTTTAAATTTTTGGGTCACAATTCCAGAAGGCATGTTGGGCACATTGCCTTCTGGACAAAAGAATATTGTATACAGAAGAACATTTTAATCACTAAAGAACACCACAATCACAATAAAATATGGTAGTGGCAGCATCATGATCTTGGGATGGGTTTTTTTGTTGTTGTTTTTTTTTGACGAAACTGTGTTTTTTGTTGCGGTGAATCAAAAAACCTAAACATTTTGATTCAAGACCTTGGAAAGTTGAGGATAAAAACAAATGACATAGCATATTTTTTGTATCTCTGAGTACAAATATATGCCCAAATTAAAAATAGAGTGGCTTCACCAGAAAGAAATAGTTTTGGAATAACATCCCACAGGATGTCTGTGGGGTTACCTGAAGAGGGCTGTGGTTGAGAGGCCATCTGCTAGATTTGGTAAACTTCTACCAAGTAGAGTGAACAAATGCATTCAAGCCAAGATGTGGACATCTACTACCCTGCATTTGAATCAAAAGGTGCTTCACCATAGTATTACTTGAAAGGTTTTCACACCTAAGGGCTTGACAAACCTCTCCATGTCCGTGGACATAAACTGCTTGGTCCCTGGACAAGAACCTGCCCCTATTTAGCTCAGCAAAACAATCTCGTTCCACTCAAAAATATACAATTTTCAACACAGGCTCTTAGAAGATAACTGAAACAAAAGGCTGAAATAATTTCTCACCATAATATCAGTAATGTTTTTATATCAGTGTCCTTCGTAGATAAATTATCCACAATGAGGGGGGAAACCAGCATCCTCATTGTTGTTACACTTTAAAACACACTTTGTTGTTTTTCTTCTTTTACTCTTGATCTGCTGGCTTTGTGTTTGGCGCCGCCATCTGGCTGGGGCCGTTATTTGAACGGTCCCTCATACAATCGAGGAGGTCGCAAAACTCTTGGCTGCACTGGGCGAGTTCCGATGGTTGACGTCACACAGGCTCACTGTAGCAGATTAGCAAGTTAGAACTGGAACCTAACTTCTTATTTTTTTCCTAATGCTTTCTTTTGCTCCTCAGATGAATTTTCCAAGATGCATGTCACATTAGATGTGAAAAAAGATTTTCTTCATGTTCAGATTTTTAGGTTTTCGACATAAAAGTCTGACATTTTAACAGTGGTGTGTACACTTTAGAGCTCCACTCTATCTCCTCCCATCATGCTTTTGTTTACGCGGTTGGTTTGTTCCGTTGTTGTTGTTGTTTTGTTTTTGTTTTTCTTGTTCCACTGCTTGCTTCGCAGTTGTTGTCAGTGAAGCTATGCGGGGATAATGTGCGGGAATGATGATAATTATGATGAATGTGTTTCAGCCCTGCTTTGACGGGAGTGAGGGTGTGCTTGCCTCTTCTCCTCCCTGAGCTCTAGAGATAACGGGTAGTGTAGCGTGATGTGGGAGGCTTGCACAGGGAGATGAAGGAGGATAGAAAAATGGAGAAAGTCTTGAAAATAAAATCCCCCTTCATGGTCGCTCGAACAGAGAAACATGAGTTCAACCTTGTTGACCTTTGCATATGAATTCACATTGGGCCACTTTAGTGCACAATGCTACAATGTCATTTAGTGTTGAAAATCTGCAAACAATCAAAGAAGCTGTTAACTAATTACAAGGGTTTTTAACTTGGTGGTTAGTGGTCCTGCAAGGGGTACCCAGTGTGAAGAGTCTTTTCACTTGCCTAGTGTGACTAATGGGAAGGAGTTTTGTTCTGTATCTGCAACAATGAAACCTTGCACTTTAACATATTGCTGCTGGCTCAGCAGGATCTGTCCCTCTTATTTAACCCCTTCACCCCCAGTCCAGCCTAGCTTTTCTCTCAGCCTCTGCTACGGTAACTTTGTTTCTAGTCATTTGTGCTCAAGGGCAGATGTAGGTCCCTCATTAACATTAGGTTTGTTGGGTTAACGCCCTTTTTTCATTTAATTTTGTGTTTTTGTTTGTTTTTATTGTTGTTGGGGTTTTTTCAAATTAGTAGTAGATCTTTTATAATTATCCTTAAAGTTTTTCTGCACCTAAAATCCTTCTGCTTTGTGGACTCCTTCTTTTTATGAGCGATTTTACAGCCTAAAAGACACAAAGAGCTTCACTGTCCGTCTTTACAAGATTTGGGAGACACAATCAGTCAGTGTCTGTCTGAGCGCTTGCCATAGTATATGCAAGTGCCCACATGCCTGCGCGTGTGCGTGTGGGTGTGCATGCGTGTGTGTAGCCATTGCTGTGCAAATGTCCCTGTGAGACAGCAGTCTATTTACGAGGCGCTGCAGCTGGTGTCTAGCGTCTGGACCCTGTCACGATCCCTGACACTGTCACTGGCTAACAAGTAGGACTCATTGTGCCAGGCTATGCACTTGTTTTTTTCTCTTCTCTCTACTGGAAGCTGATGTACATATACATAACTGATTTGATCTACTGAGCTGAAATCATGTTTATTTGTGTACCTTCCCGTTTTCCTTTGGTTGTAGTTTTTATATTTGTCGTAAGGTGTCCACAAAACATATAGGTCCTTGCCTAGTTAAATTTCAAGCAGACTTCAGGATGTTCCCCAAAGCTCAAAAGTCAGTCATTGGGGACATTGGCACAAAAGAATCAAGAAAGCATGACTTTCTATGGCCAGCTATGTTTTTGCCCAACAGATCACAGAAATAATCAGCCTTTGACTTATTTTACAAATAAGTCAACTTTATTTAATAAAAAATATGTTTTCTCCATATTTGTTAAAGCTGTCACCATGTCGTGACAGTTTGTTATGAGACAGATAATCTGTGAAAAGGTCAATCTTCTCCACCTTCTCCCTGAACTGCTATTAATGGCTAAAGTAATGCAACATTCTAACCAAAACAACCAATCAGAACCAGGAGGCGGGTCTTACTGTCGTCAATCAACTTCATTCACTCACTGCTAAATGTGCTAATGGTGGAGAAACAACTTATCGTTATAGGAAAAATGTTTATCTGCTGTCATTGGTAGCTATGCTAACTAGACTGAGCATTCACAACAGGCTGCGTTAGCTGCAGCATAGGGATGAGCAGCCACATGAGATTGTGATTGACAGCACTAAAACTCTCCTGTCTCTGATTAGTTGTTTCTAGATAGCACTGGGAGAAGGCAGAGGAAATAGATTTTTCACAAATTATCTCTCGTACCGTACTATCGCAACATAATGACAGTTTTAACAATTATGTAAAAATAAAATATATATTTTTTATAAAAGTTACATACTGCAGCTTTAATTTCACTCAGGAGAGGACGGGTCAGGAGGGAAGTGGGTTAGAGCTGCTGCTGACCAACTCATCTGTTGTTAAGTGGTAA
The DNA here is from genome assembly GCA_903066815.1 of Brachyrhaphis roseni. Taxonomy (NCBI): domain Eukaryota; kingdom Metazoa; phylum Chordata; class Actinopteri; order Cyprinodontiformes; family Poeciliidae; genus Brachyrhaphis; species Brachyrhaphis roseni. The sequence continues at coordinate 35,135 of CAEFZY010050831.1, forward strand.
AAGGTACAAGGGACAAGTATATTAAATATATGAATATTTTGGTAATTTTTTTTCTTAATTCATTAAATGTTAGTGAAATGGAGGCAAACAGTCTGTAGCTAAGCTAACTATGCTAAATGGTTGATAATCTCACACAGTCTACCCACCTCTCAGAGAAAAACTGGGTTACAAATTGACACTTTTACCTTTTTCTCTCTCTGTCTCTATTTTTTGAAAACCTGACTTTATAATTTTTCTTAGTAGCACAGTAACTGCCACAGTCATTCTTGTTTTCTACAAGAATGAATACAGTCATTCTTGTAGAATGACTGTATTCTGCTGAATACAGTCACCGTCAAGCGCTCCAAGCAGGAACGAACCATTTCATGCAGATTCAGGGGTGTTCAGGGCAAATATGGATGGGTGCTATTTGGGAGGTGTAACATTTAATTTTTACTGCTAAAACAATTTTAGAAAACACAAAATACTTAATTTTGTAATTGACACGCCCCCCTTTTTTTTGTTTTTTTATTTCTATGAGTGAACAAAACAAAATTGCGGAGGGCCCCCTGTCGGTAAGGGACCCTTAGAATTGTCATAACTTTTCCCCCTTATACGGCGCCCCTGGTTGGGTGGACTGCCACAGATTTAGGTGAGTAGAAACATACAAGTAAACTGACCCGCATATACATCCCATTTGTCCAGGTAAACCTGAGAAGCTGGTCACAAATGGACCAAGGCAGACAACTCCAAAGATCCTAGTAGATGTAAACTGCAGGCAGAGTGCGTGGAGCATGTCCAATTGGTTTCATGTCTGAGACCAATTAAAGAGTGAATGAAAATGTAGCTGAAACTGAGACAGGACCAAGACTTGGAAGATGCAATCTCAAGACTGATATGAAGGGATGCCACATGACTCAGTGGTAGAGGTACACCACTGGCTTTGAGTACCACAACAATACTACCAAGGGCAATGACAGTCCATCCAATTGACTATAGGTGTTATTGAACTACTGACAACCAGAATGCACCTGCACCGTACTTGATATACTAAAGCATATTACAGCTGCTCAATATATTGAAAATTTAAACGTGTTAGCCTTGTCCCACAGGTGATTAGTCAAATGATTTCAAAGCTGTAAGAAGGATAACTGTTTCTTTTAAATGTGACACTGTTTTGTGTCTTGTCCCTGATTAAATAAATTGAAAATCAGTCAATAAATATTGAAATCACAGACAGTTTGTTATATTAATATTGCATAGGAGTATCTGAACATCTACTCTGTATGAACCTAAATCTGTGATTGAACTACATAATTTTCCTTCTAATGGCCTCCTTCTTTCTGTGAGAAGCATATGTTGTCGTTTTTAAGATTAAACTGCCTTTGAAAGATAATTGTAAATCCATTCTTATCTGTTTCTTTTTTTCTCAGACTGCTCTTGTATCCCTCCTCCCTTTGGGTTTGTTGAGCTTATCAGTGTTCCCCCTCTTGGCTCCTTTAACTTTTTTCCTTCCTCGGGGGCCTCTTTACCTCCCTTTTTCTGGGTGAGTCCAGGGTTTCCTTTTAGGCCTTCCTCAGCATTGGAACGAGTCCATGTTTTGTTGGAATCTCCAACACTTTTTTTTGGTCTCCTTCCTTGTCACCCATTCCCTATTTAATTACAATATTATAATTTATATAATCTTTAACTCTCATCCTTGTCGCTAATTAACAGTATTTTATCTGAGATTGAGTAGAACTCTTTACTGTCTTTATAGCTACAAGCGTTACGGTCATAATTTTGCTTTTTGTGCATTATTAACATCACCAATCTGAAAACACTACCGCTTTCTTTACCAGTTATGGCAGTTGAAACAGTACTACAGGAGTTTGATTTCTTCCTTTTCTTGCATTATGTCATAAAAAAATTCACACACTGTACATTCATTTCCAATGCATGTGTGAAGTAAAACAGTTCCGTTATCCAAGTTAGAAATATAAGTTTGTAGGCCATCTGAAATCAAACTTCAAACAAGGAAAGTCAAAGGTTTCTTACCAACACTGACCTGAAAATCCTGGATATGTTACCCATTCCTTAGAATTGTTCTTAGATCATACTTACAAATATTTACAAAATGCATACAAATTAATAGTCTGGTAAGAAATCAGTCCCTTGTTCTATGTTTTGTTTCATATGAAGGTCTGGACACTCAGTTACTGCTAGCTGGAGGCATGGAGTTTTAATTCTCTAATGCACCAGTTCAATTCTAAGAAGCTTACCAGAAATTGCTCAAACTGTAAGCAACCATTCCCCACTTTGAAGAGAGAAGTGCTGAGCAGAACGAGATACCAGTTAATGTTCATCCAATATTTGGAAATGTGGCCAAAACAGACTGAACGGCTTTGTTCATGTCTTACGCTGACATTGTCGCGTATGGCAGACTACAATTATAAACCATTGCAGAAAATCGATGTTGGTCGATTAACAACCCCTCCTTCTGTCCGTTGATTGGCCCAGTTGAAATTCAACTGGAGAAATCAAACTCAGTAGGTTAAAGCTCATACTGAAGGGAGGTGGGAATCGAGTGGACTTGTGTCAGAAGACAAACACCATGCTAACAACTTAAATACCCGGAAATCCTTCTTGGTTCAACTTCAGTTTCTGCTGAAGAGTTCTCAAAATACTCTCCACTGGACTTCCCTTCTGAATAGTACCTGTTGGAAGCCAAAATGAAGGTGAACTGCTCATCTGCTTTGGGTGGTTAGGTGCTTGTAACACAGTTTGAAATTCATGAGTCTAAGAGTTTCCCCCCTGCACTACTAGAGGGCAATCCAACCCCTGGAAATTAGTAATAATGGAAAATAACTAAACATGAGCTTTTGTCCCTTATCACAAGCTACTGTCAACAGTGTATAGAAAAGTAAAGAACAAACAAACAGTTGAACATTTATTAGAGTGCAAACCTTTATCTGTTTTCTTCAAAAAAGGGGGATAGTTAGTGCAGTACAGCTAAGTCTGAGAGACCGGCACACATGCAGAAATAGGGTTAGAAAAACAAACAAGGGACAGCTACAGAGGAGAAAAGTTGAAAAGTGAAAATATTGGCAGGGGTCTCACAATGCAAGAGTGTGCACACATTAGAAATGATGGTGACTGAGCGTTGGAGGGAGGGGGGAAAACTGGGAACTTTTGGAGAGAGAGTGTTTCAGAGTGAGAGCAAGAGCAAGGGAGCATTGTCAAACAAAGAGAGTCCTGAGTCAGCAGCAGAGCAGTTTTCTCCCCAGGCAACTGGGCAACTGGGTAGGGCTACATCTCTCCCTCTCCCTTCTGTCTCTCTCTCTCCTGCTTTTCCTTCCCTCCCTTTTCAAATCTGTGTTTTTGCATGCTATTTCTTGCTCTCCACACTCTTCCCCTCTGTTCTCCCGCTGCAGTTAGAACAGAAAGCTCCCCTCCGTACATTGTGAACGGGCAGGCAAAGTCCTGAAAAGAGCAACCGGGGTCACTCTTACCTCTCAGATTTCTCCTCCTCCACCATTTGCCCTTGTTGTCATGACAATTATACTGACCCCTTTAAAAACATTTTACCAAAAAATGTTAGCAGCCCCGTTGAAACTCGGGCTCTAATGTGGGAATACTGAGAGCCGTTCTTGATGCAATACTTGCATGCAGACTTAATCTATCATCGTAAAGAGCTCATTAGCTTCCCCAACAGTATTTGTGTTCTCCTTTGTGTTCTAGACCCTTTGTGTAGAACAGGCTTTGCTTTTATTTGTGCTTTCAGATTTCATTCTGGCACTCTCTGCCGAAGAGTGTATCCTAAAGTCCACCTCGCAGACGATTGACCCCATTTTAAAAGTTTTTTCAGTTTTTATTTTTGAAACTTTTTTGAGTTCGCGTGTGTGTGTGAGAAGGTGCCTGTCTGTATAAAGTGAGTTAGAGTAGGAGGCACTTGTTGACATGGCATTACTTTTACACCTCTCTAGAGTTCGGCTACAGGCTCGCCTTGTTGGAAACCAAAAAGAAGGGGAGCATAAAGAGAGTTGAGAAAAGAGAGCAGTTGGAAGGATGGGGGTGGGGTAGTGTGGAACTGTCCAATATATCCTTTAAAGTTGGCCCAGTCTTCGAGGCTTGGAGAATTGGTCTCCATAAAAAACGGTGGTTTCTCTTTCCCTCAGCTCTCCCTCGCTCATTTTGCCCTGGTCTCTCTAGCTTTTTTCCTCTTTATTTCTTAATCCCTCCCTCCGTCCATCCCTCCCCCAACCGGTCGGAGTAAGAGTATGACAGTGAGACAGTACCCTGCCAGCCCCTCTGGCAGAGTCATCATTCTTAGCAGTGCTAAATCACTACCTCCACTAGCTAGACAAACATGTCACACTCGTAGAGAAAGAGCAGGAGAAAGGGAGAAAGACGAGGTTAAAATGTTTGATAAATATAAACAGTAGGAGTGATGCTTGCTGATGAACTAAAGGAGCAAATAAGGGTTCCCTCTCCTTTCTGCCAGCTTTTATGAAGTTCCATATCTTCCAGTTTATTAGCTTATTCAACAGTTCCTATGTTATAATTTACAAAACTTGTTTCCATCCACAAAAAGTACAATAGTCTTCTCCCCTCATATGATATTTAGTGTTATTTCTACATTTATTTGTCTTTATGCTAATATGTTATATTGGTCTCATTAACCAATTGACTAGTCTTCTATATAATACAAATTCATCTGAGGGTTTTTTTTTTTCTTTGGCACTGAGTCCTTATTGCATAATACAAAGAAGTAGCTCAGATTTATATATGGTAAAAAATAAATGTATTTAGGTAATCCCATTGCTTTTTCTATTGAAACTGAATAATTATTGGAAAGATTTGCTAACAGAATCAAGAAATCAAAGTTAAAAAATTCACAACATGGGGAACGTTAAAAAGAAATGCAGAGGGGAGCTCAATACACACAACACACATGTACTGGTAATGCGATCCTGTGATTGGCATGGGACATTTTACAGCATGGTTCCTACACTGGGTACAAGCAGTTCTGGAAACAATTAAAAAAATAAAAAAGTCACACTCTGGAAAAAAGAAAACTCACTGTCCCAGACTACACCCTGTTCAAAATAATCCTCACTTGTGATCTTTGATGCTCATAAGGATTTTATTAGCACTTTTATCTTTAAAACTATATAAAAATATTTCCCCTGATTTCTGTTTAATTCGTCTTAAATACTGCAGCAGAAGCATCTGTTCACAGACAAACCTAATGCAGAAAAAAAACAAAAAAAACATTAACAGGAATTATGCTGACAGGGCTTAAATCCTGAAAATAGGTTCCATCAACGCTCCTAACACAACTTGCTCAGCAAGTTGGCTTGTGACATATCACCTGAACAATGTTGAGAAGCCACATATATGGGCCCGTGACCTTAATAATATGTTCATTTTGATGAATTAATTATGTAGATATTAACATGTTCACAATGTTAACGTAATTAGTTGCATTTTCGTTTTTTACATGCTAAAGTTCAAGGGGGAACCTTTGTATTATTTTTCTGGTACATGAGTCTGTGACACAGGCGACATCTGCAACCAACAATGCTGGACAACAAAGCCACTTTTCTTGGTCCTGTAGGGGTTAATTTTTGCTTCTAAATGCTTCTGATGAGACTCTAGAAAAGACTGTTGTGTGCATGTTGTGCTAACAGGAGTTAGCCTGTCAAGAATAAATACCATCTCAATGTAAAACCTGTTGCAGCTAGCACAGATGTCCCCAACAATAATGTCAGCGTCCACAGTCCACATTTCAAAATAATTATTTTTTTTTTCAAAGAATTTACTTGTATATCATCAGGTATTCCTGAAAATAACCTAAATTACAGATTAAAAACAATAAATGTATTTGTGGTTGAGCTCTTATGTCTAGTTATTCAATAATTTAGCAATTAATTGCAAATAATTAATTACATACTCTGAAATTAATTTGATAAAAAAAAAAAAAATCCAATGGAGTTCCACCACCAGTCTAAATATGTAAAGCATCCCCTACTGTACAGAAAAGATTGTAGAAACCTTAAAGTGGCCTTTCCACCACCCAGCAACATCCTCGTCCATAGTCTGCACTCACAAATAAGATGTCTTGCCAAACTCTCTTCCATAGTTCCTTTTACAGATCATTTTGTTAATTTTCTAAAAGCCAAAAAGTTATATTGCAAAAGTTGAAAAAATATATGCACAGAACTACTTGACTATTTAATGTGCCCTGAGTAGTGGTCTACTCCATTGGACTTTTATTGCAGTTTGCACGTTGGCTTTAATATGGTGCTTCTGCTTCTTGGTCTCATCGTACATATAGAGTTGCTGTTTTAATTGAAAAATTTAAAAACATTATTGATGACCTTTTTCGGTATCCTTTTACTAGATTTGTCATCATAAGTTTCTATTTCAGTGATGTAGGTTCTTTTGCAGCATGCCAAAACACATTTAAAAGGCCAAATTACCTGTTACAGAGTGTATGCGTGTGCATGTGCACACTTCTGTGTGTGTATGTGTGTATGCATATACGTGTGTATGCAAGTGCATATTTGCTAATAGAATTCTGCTGTCCAACTCACAGCTGTGTCCTGCTGATGAGTCCCAGGAGGCCCCAGCATGTGTCTGTGGTTACTATGTTAAGGCTCTTGCATGAAACCATGTGTAGGTCATTACGCTCTCTCTCTTTTTCTCTCTCAATCCTGGTATCTTCTAGTTTGTCTTGCTCCCCCCACCCCCTCCACACTACCCCTCCTCAGCCCAGCCGAGCCCCCTCCTCTCTGTTTCCCCTCACTCTGCCAAAGCTCCAACTTATACCACTCTGCACCCATCTGAGGCCCGGCCTCTCTATCTCTCTAGTTGAGCCAAGTGAGTATTTCAATAAAGAGATTTGCAGACCTACTTACATTTGCCTGACTTATATTTTTGCAGGATTCTTGTTGCAGAGTCAGGTAATGCATATTTTTGATAGAAAATGCATTGTACAAAAAAAAAACAACAATAAATAAGTAAAGCTTTTCATTAAAATAGAAGAGGTTGTATTTTTCAAATAAGAAAGTTATTACCAGTAGTAGTTGTTGTTTTGAGTGGATCATTAACTTTTATGGATGGTCTTATTTGCATTTTAAGTGTAAAATAAATCTCTAGATTCCCCAGGATGTGCAATTCAGCAAAAATCCCTCTCAAACTTGCTGGTAGCAGTTTAAGTTCACTTTTAATTATCCAAACATGGTGAAGCCATTCAGACACCTCACTGGTTTTTATTTCGCCTTTTATTTACACACAAAAAAATTTACATTAAAATATGATTACAAAAAAATAAAGTCTTCCACTGACTAAAAACTGAGTGTAGATATATTTTTAAAGTGACATCTTAGTTCAAATGGTATCTAGATTTCCATTTTAATACCTACTACTAGCAGTAACAAAAACATTAGTCTTCTTCTTCAGCTGCTTTATGGTAGTTTAAGATCAACTTGGTGCCTCACTACCACCTTGTGGTGGCAATAATACATTACAACCAGGGTGTACTTAACATCAGGTTAAAAAACCCTACTCTTTACATTTATCTGCCATAACAACCATATGATTTCCCCAAAAAATATTCTGAGATTGTGTCAGTGAACTTGATTCAGAAAGTTTAGCGTGTTAGAACTTGTGATCTAATAAAGAGTGTCTGATCAATAGTTGAGGCAGTCCTTCATACTGTTGTAGTTTACATATTTGTCCTTTGGACATAGAGGAGATTTATGATCATAACTCCTGTTTGGTGTTGTCCACAAAACCACATTGTGGACAGGGTGTAAGCACATTTCTTTGGGATTGGCTTGTTTAACTGATTTAGCATTTTAAAAGAGAGAGGAAAAAAGACCTGCTACTTTTGGTGTATTGTACTGAAAGCCAGCTCTGAATTGGAGCAGTTTCCACACTCGCGTCTCTCCAGAGTTGGACGCAAGCCCAGCTTGTCCTTATCCCAAAAGTCAACCCATCCCCCACAAAGGGGGTCAGTCCAAACTGACGTTTACAAGGACTCCTAATCTGCTGAGAGACTGATGAGTCCCCTTCCAAAATAACCTCCTGGGTTTGTCAAAAATGTTGTTGAGCACTTTACCATCAATCTCAATTTTACCGTTTTGTTTCTTTTCAGGAAAATGCAAACTTGTGTAGCTAACTACTGGCTTGCTTATATAGCTCTCTTGTCCATAACACTTTAGACATGTTGTGTTTATGATATTCAGAGAGTTATTCTCTGTACCTGCGCTGCCAGGGTCTGCTCTGCATACAGACACATGGGGAAACTAAAGCCAGCTGGCTTTGGAGTCTGCCATCTGTTCTGATTTATGTAAGACTGTTAACCCTGGACTAGGACGGCTCCCACTAGCTCTCTAGCACAGAGTTAAATGAACAGATAAGAGATAGACTAGGTTTGAAATATGGGGTGCTTTAGGGAGCAGAATTTGCAATACACTAATAAGATAAATGATCACGTTTTTTGTAAGCAAAAAAAATAATAAATTCAAAATTCCCCAAGAAAAATAAAAAGTGAACTACTGTTTAGACAAAATAAAGTTGGATGTCGTTTTTGGCAGTGGGGATTTTAAACTTTAATTAAAATTTACAATAAATGGATTTCCAAACAAAAACAGATTTTATTGACAGACACAAACAAAAAGAAAGAATGAACATTTTATTGTAGTGTGTAGATACTAGGGGTGTACAAATACATAGATCCATATCAGTACAACTAAATGATTGCATATTGATCATACTGTCGTCTTCAAGAGGATGCAGGATGATTGAACTGTGTTTGGATTTTTAAAGACTAGGTTAAGTGGCTAAGTTCTGTTAAAATGTTTTATTTGAGACATTAAAAAGGGTAAAGGTTAAAACTCTGTTTTAATGTATATAAAAAGTGACTTAAGTCTTAATCTTTCAATGTGAATTTATTAAAGCTCCACATCTTATATTTTTTTATTACTGAAAGGTCATCAATAGCACTTTTAAGTCAACTGATTAAAAAAAACCATGAGAGATGAACAGACTATATTGTATCGTTTTGATAGTAGACTTGTTAATTGACTTAAATTGAATTGAATCAAAATTGTACTTTGACAGCAGCAATGAGAAACGTCAGTGTCCATCCTGTGTTTTGAGAGAGTGGTGAAAGAAGCCGTCTTTATCAAAAGGGAAAGACCAACACTGGACCATGGGGGAGTTCAGCTTTCAGTCATAACCCTGTTTAAAAACTCATTCCAAAGAAATTACATAAATAGTTCCATAGTAATTCAAGTGACCAAGTACACAACCCACTCCAAATAAAAGACCAAATGGGGACTTGAGCCCCATTTATATGGAGCTGTTCTCCAGTAACATTTTTGTTGCGATCCAGACTCTTGTTGACACGACACCAATGACCAGAGTCTCACATCGGCACTTTTTGAAACCAAGTCTCAGAGTGAAAGTTTTCAGTAAACACCCCCCGCGGAGGTGTGAAGTACTCTGCAGGTGTGAACGCACACATACGCAGAACACATGGCTGTAGGGTTTATTCTACCTGTGCTCATGTGCACAGACAGATAAACACAAAAACATTGTGCTACTTACCCTGTTAAGATTAGCCCAATTTCTGGTAAGGGAAATACATGGGTTGGACAATGAAACTGAAACACCTCTCATTTTAGCACCAATACACACAGCAAGATTGGTGAAAGATTGGTTTGATGAACATGAAAGTGAAGTTGAATCTCCCATGGCCTGCACAATCACCAGATCTAAATATTATTGAGCCACTTTGGGGTGTTTTGGAGGAGCGAGTCAGGAAACATTTTCCTCCACCAGCATCACGTCGTGACCTGGCCACTATCCTGCAAGAAGAATGGCTTAAAATCCCTCTGACCACTGTGCAGGACTTGTATATGTCATTCCCAAGACGAATTGACGCTGTATTAGCCGCAAAAGGAGGCCCTACACCAAAAACCAGGTGTTTCAGTTTCATTGTCCAACCCCTGTATGTGCTACATGAGTACTTTGTTCATGGGAGATGGAGACAGGTAACTGTTTACAATGAGGTGAATGCTAAGGGTCAGAAGCACATGCATGTATAAGGACATGATAAAATCACAGCACCGTTTAGTGGCCTGGCATGACTACTACAGCTGACTCAAGGTGACTTGGGGGGGTGGCGTCTAAACATGAAATTTTTTCCCAATCAACATTCAAAAATACAGGCAGTTTCCATAAAGCATTCTTGTGTAAACGCAGCCTCGGTTTCAAAAAAGTGCAGGAACAAAAATGTTACGCTTTTACAGAAAACCAACTTTGTGTAAATGCGTTCAAAGACTGCAGGATAGGTGTTGAAACGTCTTCAGCACAGTCTGAGCGAAATCCGATTGCCTTCCATTTAAGCCTGCTGTAGTAGGCATGACCCCGGGGCGCACTCGGGACATGTCTGCGGAGTGAAGTACGCCCGAATATGTGGGAACCTTTATTGAGGAAAGAAGACTTCAGGTGTCAAAAACGAAATTAGAGGAGACTTAGATGTGAGAAATTACTCAATATGAGATGTGTGAGCAGCGTATACACAAGCATGATTGACAGTGCTAAGACCCTCATCCTGGCTCTGATTGGTTGTTTCTGGCTAAGCGGTGTATTTCTAAACATGGCAGTAGGAGCACAGGGGGAAGACAAAGGAGCTCAGTTTTATTCACAGATTATCTGTCTCACATTATACTATTACAACATGGTGATAGTTCTAACTAACAAATAATAAAAATATATATATTTTATAAAAACTTATTTAGTGCAGCTTTAATAATTTCTAAGTTGCTTTTTTTAAATTTTGGTCAGTTTTTTGTTTTAAGAGTGTTTGTGATTGTAGGGCCTTGTCCGTAGTGATGCTTTTCTCTCAAGTGAGAGAAAAGCTGCGAAAGCTACATCCAAGGAAGGCAGCCGGGCCTGATGGACTGTGTCCAAGACTGCTTAAGGTCTGGGCCGCCGAACTGGGAGAGCCACTGGAGCACATCTTCAACTGGAGTCTCAGGCTCGGGAGAGTCCCAACAATGTGGAAGACATCATGTCTCATCCCTGTCCCCAAGAAACCACATCCAAGTGAGCTCAATGACTTCAGGCCAGTCGCTCTCACATCACACTTGATGAAGACCATGGAGAGACTGGTTCTGGGGATACTGAAGCCAGACCCACTACAATTTGCATATCAGGAGAAGGTGGGCGGCGACGATGCCATCTCATACCTCTTGCATAGGACACACTCTCACCTGGACGGGGGGAAAAGTGCTGTGAGAATCATGTTTTTTGACTTCTCCAGTGCTTTTAACACCATCCAACCATCCAGACTGAGTGAGAAGCTCCTACAGATGGGGGTGGATGCTCACCTGGTATCCTGGATTACAGACTACCTGACAGAGCGGCCACAGTTCGTCAGACTGAAGGACTGCCTCTCTGACACAGTCATCAGCAGCACCGGAGCGCCACAGGGAACAGTGCTCTCTCCAGTCCTGTTCACCCTGTACACGTCAGACTTCTGCTACAACACGGAGTCATGCCACATGCAGAAGTTCTCGGATGACACCG